>RJWJ010028809.1:0-21141 GCA_004363605.1 Indri indri | reverse complement strand
TGTCATATTTGGAATTAACCTCTCCTTCCCTCCTTTCCTCTTCTCGGGGCTCCGGCGGACTCCAGGTTGAGAATGCTAAAGCTTGAATTTTCTCTCACAAGCTTCTCTTATTTCAGCGTCTCAGCTGGTTCCTCCACAGCTGATAACCCCAACCCCAGATTGGAGAAGTCTCCTCCAGCGAACCGCCACTCAGGGCCGGCGGTTTATCAATCCCAAGCCCTCCCCTACATCCTCTCCCAGGCAGCCTGCGGGTGACTTCTTCTCTCCCAGAGCAGACATAGGGCCCCCCTCTACCGCCTCCCCAGCACTCCAGCGCCGTCCCACACCCCGCCCACCCGGCCGTGTCCCCGCCCACCCGAAATCACGCGTGACTCCTTGCCGCCGGCTCCGCCCACCGGGAACTCGCGCCGCTCTCCCCGTCACGGACCCGCCCACTTCACTCTGGCTGCACCCTCCCGGAGCTTGCACGGACCGCCCCGAGACCCGCCCACCCCTCGCCTGGCTCCACCACCCGGAAATTGGCTGGGCCCCCCCGGGGTCCGCCCACTCCGTCCCGGGAACGCGCGCGGTCTGCTGAACGCGGGTCCGTTCCCGCGTGCGGTGCAGTAGGTTCGCCTCAGGCCCGGGCCGCGGGCAAGCCAGTCACCATGGATGGGGATGTCCCCACCGCCGCCGCCGCTGCCGCCGCCGCCTGGTACCAGCCGGCCAGCCCCCCGCGGGACGCCTGCGTTTACAGCAGCTGCTACTGGTGAGTGGCGCGGGCATGGCCTCCGGTCTACCCGGCTCGCCGGGCCGGTAGTCGCAGGCGGGCCCCGCCTCTTCCCGGCTCCCCCTCCGGGGCTCCCGGCTTCGACTGCGGATTTTACCGTTTTGGGGGAGGAGGAGCGAAAATGGCAGCTCAGGTCTCTTGAGTAGAGCGTGGGTTTGGGAATTCGTCCCGAATCGTAGGGCCGGTGGTGCATACCTGTGGCGGGCGCTTTTCGGTTGGACTTGCTCAGCAGATCTCAGTGCTTGGGGGCGAGGATGGGTGCAGTGCAGAAAACCTTTGGAAGTTTCTCTGCCGAAGTGGTTTCAGACTGAGATGAAGGTCATTTTAATTTTGGAAGAGAACAGAGGTACAGAGAATTTGAGGTAATTTTTCTAAGGTCACCCAGCTAATAGCAGCCAGAAATCCAATTCAGACCCTCTGGCACCAGAAACCATGATCTTAACCACTATGTTGTCGTTATAATAATGGTTATGTTTACAGAGTACTTGCTATATGCCAAGCATTGTTCTGGGTGGTTTATGTAAGCTAACTCATTTGAGCCTCACAATAACCTTAGGGGGTAGGTACTGTCGTTATCCCCCCACGTTTTTTTTTCTTTTTTTTTTGCAGATAGACTCTTGTGCTTTCACTCTGGGTAGAGTGCAATGGTGTCATCATAGCTCACTGCAACATCAAACTCCTGGTCTCAAACAATCCTCTTGCCTCAGCCTCCTTCCTGAGTAGCTGGGACTACAGGCGCTCACCACCATGCCCGGCTAATTTTTCCCATTTTTAGTAGAGACGGGGTCTCACTCTTGCTCAGGCTGGTCTTGAACTCCTGAGCTCAAGTGATCCTCCTGCCTTGGCTTCCCAGGGTGCTAGGATTACAGGCATGAGCCACGTTATCCCCATTTTAAAGTGATGTAAACGCTGAAGTACAGAGTGAGGGAATGGGGCTTTACAGGCAGAGTCTGGCTCCGGAGTCCACACTTGCACCCTTGTCCTAGGCGGCCTCTGTAGCTGAAGTATACCCCTACTTTGGTCCTTTTCACTCCCACACCTACCCTTTCCTTCCTGAGTAATGATTTCTTCTCCAACTTCCAGTCCCTGCACAAGAAACCTCAGGGCTGTCTAAAACTACCCCTCCCTTGAGCTGGTCACCAAATCATTGCCACCAAGAGCTTAACAATTTGTTCAGCTCTGAGTGCACGTCAAATCCAGAGCCAGGTGCTTTCATCCATGCCTACGAGATAGGTTTTATTATTATCATTATCTTCATTTTACTAATGAAGAGACTGAGCCACAGAGATGTTGTCGTTTGCCCAAGATCACACAGCTAGTATGTGGTAGTGCTGAAACTGGAACTGCTGTGCGATTCTGGAGTCCGTGCATCTTAACTACCGCACTGTATTTCTTCCCTGCCTTTCTCCTGAATCCAGTTAGTTCTCCTAATGTCCATTCATTGTTTCATTCATTCATTCAATGAATGTTTATTGGGCACTTGGAATGTATGTGATGCACAATTCTGGGCACTAGGGGTATAGCAGTGAACACAATTAACAAATTCCCTTATGGATCTCATGGTTCTTAATGTTTTGATGCAAGAAAAGCAGAAAAAACAAGTAAACTATGTGTGGGTGGTGGTAAGTGCTATGAGAAAAAATAAGACAATGTTAGGGATGGTGACTTATACTATGTTATGTTAGGGTATTTCAAGAAGACATTGTTGATAAGGTGGTATTTGAACAGAGATCTGAAGAAAGAGGGTGGTAGCCAGTATTTGTGTGGGACTGTGTGGTTTGCAGAGCATTTCTGATTCTGTTTTAATTGTTTTGTATTTTTCACGCAATTGCGGAGCCCCTGCTATGTGCCAGGGATCTTCCCCTCTCTCTGTGCTTCTTACCTCAGCCCATAACCTTGTAACCCTTGCAGAGTCTAAGTCTTTATGCTGCTTTGTCAGCCTTTCTGTTACCAGAATGATCAACTGACAGCTTGGGAACATTATCATCATCGCCCCACCTTTTTTTTTTTTTTAATTACTGGTTAAATGGGTGTCAGGACTCATACCAAATCCAGAACTCTTTCTATTCCACTTGTGACTTCTGGCATTTCCAAGTGTAAGGTCCCTCCCCTCCTTTTTTAACATCAAAAGTTTCATGAGCTTCATCACATGATGTTAGTTGTGCTCTTAAAAAACAATTGGTGATAAAAAGGGTCTAAAAAAATCAGTAACTCTTACATTAAAATTTTTTTCCTCTATGTAACAGTCACGCATGTTTGAAAGATAATAGGCAATGTGTGTTCAAGCCACATTATGTATTCAGCCCACCAGTAGTGTTTGTGGTACCTGTGGATTCACGACCTCTTTGCATTAACTCTGAGCCCACCGTTAGAAAGGGTGAGCAGGGAACAAACAAGAAGAAACTATCAATGACCAACCTATACCCCTTCAGTCTTCCCATATCCCTCAGAATTAATGACTCCTTCCTCTATGCTCTCTTCCTCTATGCATCTTTTATGGCCTTCTAGGATACTTGCTATTAATGGATCTGTATGTCTCTGCTCATGGTCTGTAAGCTTTAATTTATCACCATATCCACCAAGCACTTAGCATAGTATTTTGTATACCCTAGACTCTTGAAGATGTGTGTGATAAAGTTTCCAAAACTTTTGTAGGCCAGACAGACAAATGTCTCTCCAAACTTGGTCCTAGAACATTTAGATTAAAAAAATTTTAGCTACTATACATACTATTAATATATATCATATTAAAATAGTAAATTTTTGGTACTCCGTACTATAGATCATATTGAAGTAGTTAGTGGCAATCTCCTGTTATCATTATCACCACTTTTTCCTTGTGGTTTCTTAGATATTTTATTATTATTATTTTTTAAAAATATTTTTGAGATGGAGTCTTGCTCTATTGCCCAGGCTGGAGTACAGTGGCGGGATAGCTCACTGTAGCCTGGAACTCCTGGGCTCAAGTGACCCTTCTCTGGCTCAGCCTCCCTAGTAGCTAGAACTACAGGTGTGTACCACCACGCCTGGCTAATTTTTACAATTTTTTTGTAGAGACAGGGTCTTGCCATGCTGCCCAGGTTGGTATTGAACTCTTGACCTCAAGTGATCCTCTTGCTTCAGCCTCCCAAAGTGCTGGAATTACAGGTGTGAGCCACCATGCCCAGCTTTTAGGTATTTTACAGAAAAACAAAACCGTAGGAGAAAAATATGTCCAACTTCAGTATTTTAAGCCTAGTTGTATGGAGCACTGAGACAGGTAGACAAGGCCAAGACTTGTGAATTGAAAGAGCTTGTATTTTCGTAAAATAGTGACAGTCCTCAGTGCTGTTTGTGCCTTGCTTCATTTTCAGGTAGTGTGGTGTACATGACTGGAAAGTAGGCTTTGACAGACTGAGTCACATACTGTGAGCAGAGTGTTGGTATAGCTCATTTTGAGCAAAGGTACTATGTGGCTTATTAGTAAAAGACAGGATCCCAGAAGCTGAGCTGTGAATACTGCCAGCAGCGATGGTGATTGCCATGCACAGGAGTGTGGTTTGGTTACTGCTTGGTTTGATATAATGGGCATCACTTTACATAGGTGGATTCTAACTGCTGCTTCAAATAGCCAAGGCATATCATAGAGAAGGGAGATTCATCTGGGGTAGAGGTGTAGGAAGATTGATTTCAGTTCAATATGAGAAAGAACTTTCTAAAAGTCAGGCCTCCTCCTTATTAGAGGGGCTTGGGCAATCCCAATCACAGGGTCTCTCTCTGAAAGAATTCCTGGACACATCACATAATCGCTCCTGATCCTTTCCAGCCAGAAGCCCTCCTACCCCAAACACCCATCCTGTCCTTTTTCTAAGGGGAGCAGGGAACCAGTGTTAACTAAACTCTATTATAAAGTGTCTATAATATAATGTGCTTTATGCCCACTTTACAGATCAGAAAGGCAGATTCTCAGAGAGATTGAGATGTTCAAAGCTTCTTACCTTGTAAGTGGCTGAGTTGGAATTCCAGCTGTATGTCAAGTCCCTGGACCCAAAGCTTACAGAATATTGACCCAGCATTTTATCAGTTATAAAATACCTTTGTGGGGTACTGCTGTGGGAAGTAATAAGCTCTATGTCTGGAGAAGTTCACACATAGCATAGATTGGATAACAGCTTGTTGGGACGTTTCAGAGGAGATTCAGATGTTAGCCAGTTGTTGGATAAGATGGTGTTCAAGGTCTCTTCTAACATTTTTTCTAATTGATGAATAATAACTGTACATATTCATAAGGTACATAGTGATGTTTCAATACATATAGTGTATGGTGATCAGATCAGGGTAATTAGTATATTGATCATCTTGAACGTTTGTCATTTCTTTGTGTTGGGAACGTTCAATATCCTTCTATTTGGTTTTTTTTTTTTTTTTTGAGACAGAGTCTCTGTTGCCTGGGCTAGAGTGCTGTGGCATCAGCTTAGCTCACAGCAACCTCAAACTCCTGGGCTCAAATGATCCTCCTGCCTCAGCCTCCTGAGTAGCTGGGACTACAGGCATGCGCCACCATGCCCGGCTAATTTTTTATATATATTTTTATTTGTCCAGCTAATTTCTTTCTATTTTTAGTAGAGACGGGGTCTTGCTCTTGCTCAGGCTGGTCTCGAACTCCTAAGCTCAAACAATCCTCCCGCCTCGGCCTCCCAGAGTGCTAGGATTACAGGCGTTTTCTAGCTGTTTGAAACCATACAATATGTTATTGTTAACTATAGTCATTCTATAGTGGTATAGAACTCTAGGACTTATTCCTTCTATCTAGATGTACAGCTTTTTAATTGTTATCATCAGTCTTCTGTTCAAATGTGAAAGACGCAAGGAGTGTTTTCCTTATATTGATTAAAAAATAATTTTATTTCAGTGAAGAAAATATTTGGAAGCTTTGTGAATACATCAAAAACCACGACCAGTATCCTTTAGAAGAGTGTTATGCGGTCTTCATATCTAACGAGAGGAAGATGGTAAGTTGGTGAATGATTGCAGAAAGAAAACATGAAATTCAGGATGACATTAGAAGCTAAATATAGCATGGGTTTAGCACTGTTCTAAAGTGTGCTTTATAAAATATAGCAACATTTTAAAGTTTGGTTTTACAGGGCACGGGTGAGTTAGAAGAGTTTAGTCTTTTACTTGTAGGTAAGGAAATATGTGATGATATGTCTACACAGGTTAAGCCCCTTTTCTTTAGGTATTAATTTAGAGCCTTTTATTTTTCAATTTTATTTATTTATTTATTTATTTTTTTGAGACAGAGTCTTGCTCTGTTGCCCGGGCTAGAGTGCTGTGGCGTCAGCCTAGCTCACAGCAACCTCAGACTCCTGGGCTCAAGCGATCCTTCTGCCTCAGCCTCCCAAGTAGCTGGGACTACAGGCATGCGCCACCATGGCCGGCTAATTTTTTTATATATGTATATATTTTTAGTTGTCCAGATCATTTCTTTCTATTTTTTAGTAGAGACGGGGGGTCTCGCTCTTGCTCAGGCTGGTCTCGAACTCCTGACCTTGAGCGATCCACCCGCTTCGGCCTCCCAGAGTGCTAGGATTACAGGTGTGAGCCACTGCGCCCGGCCATAATTTAGAGCTTTTTAAATTTCTTATATTAGAGTCATATCTTCTCAGGTTTGAAGTAAAGATTTGTCTCTGGAGTTTAAATAGAACTATAGAAACCTATATAAAGTATAAGAAAAAGTAAGCCCTTCGTGTTTTGTAAAGCACTTTTGCAGACATCATCTCATTTGATCCTAATGGAAGCCCTGTGAAATAGGCAAGATTTGGACCACTGTCTTTGTTTTATAGGCGAGGGAAATACTCAGGGTGATCCCATGAATAATTAAGTGGAAAAGCAATACTTGAACCTGCCAGGACTTCCAATTCCCAGTTCAGGTCCCTTTCCACTCTCCAAAGAGCATTATACAATAATTTGTACTTTTGTGAGCTTTCATTGTTGAGGACACTTAGAAGGATTTAGGTTTCTTCTTATTTATTCTTTCATGGCTGGGCACGGTGGGTATGCACCAGTGGTCCCAGCTACTTGGGAGGCTGAGGCAGGAAGATCGCTTGAGGTCAGGAGTTCAAGGCTACAGTGCACTATGTTTGCGCCTGTGAGTAGCCATTGTATTTCAGCCTGGGCAGCATAGCAAGACCTCATCTCTAAAAAATTAAAAACAGTTTGGTAGTGGTTTAACTGAAGATGTGGCATTGCATTTTGTAGGTACCTATCTGGAAACAACAGACGAGACCTGGAAGTGGACCTGTGATCTGGGTAAGATGGTCAATACAGAGCGCCTTTTATGTGTTATTTCTTGTAACCCCTGAGTGGTCTGTATGTTTTAATAAAGCAGAAATGACTGGGGCAGGAGAGAAAGGCTGTGATCATTATTAATAAATTGATCTTTTGAGAATAGATGTTATTTGGTCTAAGGTAGAAGCACTACAGGTATATTTTCTTTTAACTTTTCATTTTGAAATTATTATAGGAATGATTTTAAATGGCTAATGTGGTAGTTATATTTGTGATCTACTAGACTTTTATCCATTTAGCACTGGAAGGAACTTTACGTAGTCTGGCTGCATGTTAGAATTATATGGAGACTGTGTTAAAAATACAATTTTCTGATTTAGAAGATTCAGAGAGGGGTTTCTCATGATTTAGTGTTCCTAACAAGCTCCCAGATGAACATGACTGACATTTGAAAGACATAATCTATTCCAGCCCCTTGATTGATTGGGCTAAGGGGTCCGTTAATAGCCCCTTCATTTTTCAGGTGAAGAAACAAACCCAGGAAGGCAAAATGAGTAGCTTACAGTCATACAGCTGGTTACTGGCAGAACCGAGTCTTAGACCTGGGTGCTTTCCAGTACACATCTGTTTGTACACAACCTGTCCCCGCTTAGAACAGAATGATAATGTAACATACTCCTAGTTTCTGGATGCTTATTTAAAATTATGTATCATTTGAATTGGCTTCATTTATTTAACATATATTTATTGAGTGCCTTTGATATGCCAGGCACAAAACAGACTAAAACCCCTGGTCTCAGAGTTCATATTCTCACTTTCTTTGCTAGCAGGTGATCTATTGCTCTAACATGAAAGCCCAAACCCAGCAGGATTGGGGTTAGGAGTGTGGGCTCTGGAGTCAGGTGGACAGGGTTTAAGTTCCAGTCCTCCCATTGGTTGGCTGTGGGATCTGGACAGGTTGTTCACCTTCTCTCTTCAGTTCCCCACTCTGGCAGTGGGTTTGTAAGGCTAAAATGAGATACTGCCCAGGAAGCATTTTCCTGATATCTGGTACAGTCTCTGGTACTGGTGAACATTTCCATTATTTATTTAACTGATTTCTTGTCAGTGGACATTTAGTCTGTTTTCAGGGCTTCGTGTTTGCTTTATTTGATTTTGCTATTATAAGGAAGGCTGTATTAGTCTTGATCTTTTTTGTGATAATATATGTGTATCAATACTGGGACCTTCCATTTCACCATCATAAAGTAACTTGGTTAACTTCAGCAACTTTTACTTCTAGGATTACCATGTTGTTTTGCTTCATGTTTCAAGTGGAGGACAGAGCTTCATTTATGATCTTGATACCGTCTTGCCATTTCCTTGCCTCTTTGACGCTTACGTAGAAGATGCCTTTAAGTCTGATGATGACATTCATCCACAGTTTAGGAGGTAAGGAAATTCAGGATGTATTTACTTATTTTCTGAAGTAAGACCTTGATGATTCTACAGAAGTTCTTTTTTTTTTTTTTTTGCATTTGTTTTGTGAAGATCACTTGTTTGGCATCACTATTGAGTTAATATTTGAGAATGATGTGTTTGCTGCTCAGGAGATTCAAAATGTTTTAAAGCTTTAAAGGTTATCCATCATATAAAAAATGGGCAGTCTTAAAAATTTGTGTGATGAGGCCAGGTGTGGTGGGTCATGGCTATAATCCTAGCACTTTGGGAGGCCAAGGCAGGAGGATCTCTTGAGCCCAGGAGGTTGAGGTTGCAGTGAGCTATTAATATGATGACACCACTGCACTCTATCCCAGGCAACAGCGTGAGACCCTGTCTCAAAAAAAAAAAAAAATGTTGTGTGATGAGATCTCAAACATTTTATTTGAAACATGTTGAGGATTTCTTTCACTCTTTTGTTTAGGGTGTTGTTGGGGGGGGATGCCTCATGCTGCCAAAATTGAAAGGGCTGTGATGACAGCACCAGAAAGTCATGCCCTTTGCCCTTAAGACACGATTGAGTAAATAAAGGCAAACAGATTTATTTCTGTGCCTTTGCCTTTCTGTTTTGGATTTTAGTTGATCCTTTCCCATGACTTCTTTAATAGGTAGTAAAGCTGCGTATGTGTTTGTGTATTACTAACAGTACAGAAATTCATGAGTAGTTTTGTGCATGTCATAGAAAATGAGTCCATGTAAAAATTGAGTTAGAATTTCCAATGCGACATTTCCCTCATATAGGTGTATGTTGATTTATCTGCAGGAAATTTAGAGTGATCCGTGCAGATTCATACTTGAAGAACTTTGCTTCTGACCGATCTCACATGAAAGACTCCAGTGGGAACTGGAGAGAGCCTCCTCCACCATATCCCTGCATCGAAACTGGAGGTGAGCCAAGGATGCCTTCTCAGAGGGGTTTCTGGTCAATCACGGTGCAAATCAAAATTTTCCTTTACCCAAGGACAAAAATCAGGTCGTTCTTTGGATGAAACTCCCTGAGTGGTAAGGAGGTGAGGTGAGTACTAGTTCTATGTGTTTATTAGGTTCAGAGATTGAGTCTCTGCAGAACAGGACTGGAAGGCATGAGAACTCGTGGGAGAGGAAGGGTGCTAAGGAGCAGAACCATGATACTTGCAAACTGCTGAGTTACTGGATATGCCTACTGCTGGGACACTGGACATCAGAAGATCTGCACGCTTTTGTCATTTAACAGCGGGACTAATAGCACCTTGGCATGGGAGGGTTTGTGTTATGGTGAAAGAAATCCCCAGTGCATTCTTATGCTGTGTGAAATGTCATTTCTCTGACTCTGTAATAAAATCTGCATTAGAGGGAGGTGAATGCTGGCAGGTTTTATTAAACCACTTGTCTCATTTATTTATGTGCTTTTAGGCATTGGTCCAATTGATAATTTCTTGAGATTTAAGAAGACAAAGGGTTCTTTACCCTATTACTATCCAGGGTTCGCAACGCCCCTGATGTAACTGGGTCTCCGGGCAGTGTGCGTTGCAAGAGATGGGAGAGATAAAGGCACGGACACAAAAAGTAAGGTGAAGGGGTGCGGGGAGATCAGGGGACCACCAGGATTCCTGGAGCCAGGTGGTACTGACTGAAGTCTAGCACCCATTTTTATTCTCTTTTTCATGTTATGGATTACAGTGATTTCACGTGAAAAGCTCGTGGGTTAGTGGGTTAGCAGTAGGTCGTATAATCTAAATCGGAACAAAAGAGATCTTCTTTCTACTTTGTCTAGTTCCTCATTTACTGAGACATGAACTCAGGAGAGAGATAGGAACATTGCCTCGGGCTTAGGATAGCAAACTGCTCTTATCTGCTGGGCTGACATCCTTTGATCATTCTCTCAACCTTTGGATTACAAGCCCCGGTCCATTTGCAGACATCCCTGATGGGTGGAATATCCCCCTCAAGGTCAAGCAGCTTTTGCTCAGTGAACTGACATGTCCACAGGTTGCTCTTTGGCAAAGTCCTGTCCCACTCCTGGGGTTCTCATGCCTCGACCCTAACCCTCAGCATATTGCTATTATTTGGCATTCATATGAGTTTGAAGCATTATTTGTGATTATAAGTAGTTCACAACATTCCCATTTAGTGGTGAGATCATCCCAACACATGGATAATACAGTCTATGTGAAAGTGTTCTGTAAGCTATGCAGCATGCCAGAAAAATAGGACAGTAGTATTAATAGTTCAGCAGGGAAGAAAGTAAAAAGTATATTTGGCATATTTGAATGGAGTGAACATTAAAAGAGGGTTCAAACTCTGATTTTTGAGGCTCTCTGTGAAAATCTGTCATAATTTTAAAAATTTATATTGGAATTACTTGTTGGTACATGAACTCACTTCCTAGCCTCAGTGTTACAGCTGGGAAAACTCCTAGTTTAGGAGAGGGCTCCGTGGGTCTGCCTTATATCTTGGGCAACATGCTGTATAGGGCCTGGTCTGGGCACAGTGTGCCTTCAGCAGCTACCTGTTGCTCTTTTAGGTGTGAGCACCTAAGACAGAGCCTAGAGTTATAGAAGGCATTTAAAAAACACTGCCTTGGCCGGGCGTGGTGGCTCACGCCTGTAATCCTAGCACTCTGGGAGGCCGAGGCAGGTGGATCGCTCAGGGTCAGGAGTTCCACACCAGCCTGAGCAAGAGCGAGACCCCATCTCTACTAAAAATAGAAATTACCTGGACAACTGAAAATATATATATAGAAAAAATTAGCCAGGCATGGTGGCGCATGCCTGTAGTCCCAGCTACTCGGGAGGCTGAGGCAAGAGGATCGTTTGAGCCCAGGAGTTTGAGGTTGCTGTGAGCTAGGCTGATGCCATGGCACTCTAGCCAGGGCAACAGAGCCAGACTGTCTCAAAAACAAACAAACAAACAAAAAAAAAAACACTGCCTTGTCTTGTCAGCCCTGGTCCTGTTTGGACCATTCATTCTCTGAAGGTAGTGTCTTTTTCTTGTTGCTTTTAAGGTTTTTCTCTTTATCACTGGTTTTCAGCGATTTAAATATGCTGGATTATAATGTAGTTTTCTTTAGGCTTATTCTGCTTGAGGTTTGCTGAGATTCTTAGATTGGTGGATTTGTAGTTTTCATCAAATTTGGGAACATTTGACGATTATTTCTTCAAATATTTTTTCTGACACACCCCCCTTTTTTATTCTTGTATTTCAGCTATACCTGTGCCCCATAAGTCAATGATGTTCTGTTCATTTTTTTTTTCAGAATTTTTCTATATGTGCTTCATTTTGGATAGTTCTTTTGTTTGTAAACTCATCGCTCTTTTCATCTGCATTAATTAATTTGCTGTTAATCCCACCCAGTACACTTTTTTTCATTGTATATATTTTATTTTTTCATCTCTAGAAATTCTCTTTGGGGTTTATTTAATGTCTTCCATTTCTCCCTTCACGTGAATGTTTTACTCTACTTTTTTGAACATACAGAGCATACATATAATAACTGTTCTATAGTCCCTGTCTGTTAATTCCATTATCTCTGTCATTTCATTCTGTTTCTGTTGATTGATTTCTCTCCTGGTTTTGGGTCATATTTTCCTATTTCCTGTGTGGTTGGTAAATATTTGCTTGAATGCTGGACTTTGTGAATTTTACATTATTGGTTGCTAGGATTTTATGTACTTATAAAAATAGTGTTGGATTTTGTTCGGGTATGCAGTTAATTTACTTGGAGTCTGTTGGATTTGCTTTTAAGTTTTTTAGTCCAGGTTCAGAGCAGCCTTTTATCTAGGGCTAATTTAGCCCCACTGCTCTGACATGACCCTTCTGAGGACTTTGCCAAATGCCATGTGTTACAAGTTCTCTCTGCTCTGGCTGGTGGGGACATGAATTATTCCTTGCTCCATGGAAGTTCTAGGAATTATTAGACCTACTGCTTTCTGGCACCTCTTTCCCTGGCCTCATGAATTTCATTCCATGGAAGAGAAGATCAGTTATTAGCCAAAGACTCAGGGGTAACCCCTCTGTAGATCTCTAGAACTCACTCTCTCTGTGCAGTTCCCTCTTTGATTCTCTGTCCCCTGTGTCCCTCAATTTGGGTTTGTGTGATTAAATTGGGGTTATGCATTTGAGGCAAGAAAATCATAGAAGTGATATCGAACCCTTATCTGTTTGAATAACTTCTCCTACTTTTAGTCTTCTGGGTTGTTTTATTGCTGTTAAACCAAAGTTGTGTTTTCAGTGGACATTTTTTTCATGTATTTTTCTAGATTCCAAAATGAACCTGAATGATTTCATCAGTATGGATCCTGAGGTAGGATGGGGAGCTGTTTACACGCTGTCTGAATTTGTACATCGGTTTGGCAGTAAAAACTACTGAACTTGACATTAAGATGTGGAACTTTGGAGAAATTCTAGGACATGAACAAGTTATCTCTTCATTTAGGATAGCAAACATTATAGTACAGTTGGCTTAGAATTATGTTTTTCTCTTTTAATTCAATTGAGTGGAAACATGAGTGAATACAAATATTACAAGTGAACTATATAGTAACGTTTTTTTTGGATATGTCAAGTTGAAACTTGATGTAGTATATAATTGCTAGGATATTCCCGTGGATCATTTGTTAAAACATGTGACGACTTATGCCAGTGATCGTTTTTGTTAAGATAGAGGTGCGGGCTTAGAGCCAGACCCTCATGTCTGTTCTGGATGTTTTGTGTCTCTCTAGCTACATTGTAAGCTCCTTGAGGGCAGGGCTGTGGCTCATTGCTCTGTGAATCTCTAATGCCTGTGAAAGGTGCCCGTAAAATGTTTTCCGGTGAATGTGCTATTGTTTGAAAAGGGATGATATTGTGAGCTGAATCAGCAGTAAGTATTAGTCTTTTTGGACTATACTGTTGATAAAAAGATTGCAGCCCTCTCAGACTTGAGTGTTATTTGGCCTATTTATATATGGTTTTCAATAAAATTGATTTAAAATTAATTAATTTTGTTTTGAAGATTTTGTGTCACTCTTGATGATCTGAAATACCTAAGAATATCTCAATCATAGGTGAGAACTGTGGCTTTAAAATATATTTATTACATGTGCCTTCTTGAAGATGACTTGGTCATTTGGCTTTAATTATTCCAAATGATTAAATAATTCCAAATAAAAGATATTTCGCATTAGACTGGCATATAGTGCTAGCTCTAATTCATAGTTTCATGGTTCTACTGTAAAAACGAACAATTTCTTATAGCAAGGATGTCTAAGCTTTTGTTCTTAGATGAGTTTTCTATTTGTTAAGAAATTGCCACTTAAAAGGAATCCCTTGTCCTGTGCTGTGGAGTGTACAGCTGTAATCATTTACGCAGGAATCAGCTTCCCTGGTTCAGGGTTATCATCAGCTCCTTAGTGAGAAGGAGCTGAAGGCTTGTCTCAGCACCTGCTGTCTCTTCTCTCTGGTTGGTTGTAGGTATACATGTTGACTATATAGTACTTGTTCCAGAAGCTGGTGACAGTCTCTCCAAACAAGTCCTTTTGTCACCTTTATAAAGCACTGAGTTACCGAAGCCCCCTAGTTATAACTCTAGAGGACGATCCAGGCTGAGTATAATAACCATTACAGTCCAGCTTCTGCTCCTCAGAGTGGGCAAAGGGAAGTAAGTAGCACCCCCTTCCACGTTCTCTTTTGTGTGGCACACAGTAGATGCTCAACAAACATTTGCTGAATGAATGAGTATATGTTTATGAGGTTCTCTAGATGTCCTCTGTTAGTACTGTTAATTATAAAATTAATGAAATGTTGTATAACTGCACACATAAAAATTGCTGTAACCAGTTGATTAGGTTGGATTTGGTCAGGAGACATATAATGGTTACCACCAAAGCTATTTTTCTGTTGGTGAAGAAATGACAGGGACATTACGTGGTTGGGCTTCTCTATATCCTTTTCCCTCTGCCCCACTATATTCCCTCCCAGTCCTATTTAAACTTTATTGCTGATGCCTTTTCTGAAAGGATTTGGAAGCATCCCCAACTAATTAGAACGTTTTGTGAGGATATCCATGTCCCTGTGTACCCTGACTGAGGAACACAGTGGGAAGGAACAATATCCCTGTATTTTTGTCTGGTTGAAACCACAGAGTAAGTTCAGCTTGTTGTGGTATAGGAGGGGTTTCTAACCCGGAGTCCTAATGCACGTGTGTGTGTATATGAGTACATTTTTCTAGAGAAAGGATCCATAGCTTGTGTCATCTTTTTTATTCATTTAAGAATATTTATTATTATTATTGTTTTCCTCGTTGAGGGCCTACATGTTAAACGCTAGTAATCAAAACGAGAATAGCTCCTGCCCTCATGTAGCTTATAGGCTAATGGCAGAGACCGACATCCATCAGAGAATCACACAAATGACTATAGTATTACACCTGTGAAAAGTGCTATTAAGGAGAGAGAATGGTTCTATGAGAACATGTGATGGGGAAACAAGCTGGTAAAGGAGGCTTTCTTAAGGAATTGCTTCATTCACTCAATGAATAGCTCCTACTGTGTGCTAAGCACAGTTCCTGCCCTGGTGATTCAGCTGCGAATCCTGTGCTCAGGTCTCACATTCTGGTGGCGGAGATGAACAATGAAGTTCGATGTGTGGAAGGATGGTTGCTATTTACTGAGTTGGGGAAGATTGTGGGTGGGGCAGTTTTGGGGAGGAAGATTAGCAGTTTTATTGTGGGCATGTTAAATTTGAGATGCCAGTGAGATGTCTGAGAGGAGATGCCAAATAGGAGTTGGATGAAGGGGTCCGGGATTCAGGGCAGAGATGCAGGATGGGAATATCAAATTGGGAGACTAGATGGTATTTAAAGGCACAGGACTCTGTCAGATCACCGAGCATGGGCACAGATAGAGAAGAGGTCCATGGACCCAGCCTTGGGAGCTTTTATATTTAGAGGTCAGGAGATAGGGAGTCACCAGTAAAGGGGGCAGAGGGAATGCCCAGCGAGGGAGGAGGAGAAAACAAGACCCAGAAGAGACAGCGATTCGAAAAGGAGAGAAGGATTAGCCACGTCAAATGCTCTGATCAGTTAAGTAAGCTGAGGACAGAGATGGCCATCAGCTTTGGCGGCATGGGGAGTGATGGCAATTGAGTGGAGTGATGGGGATGAGAGCCTAATGGAAACAGGTTCAGCAGAGGACAGGAGGAAGGAAGTCGAGTGGTTCGGTAAAGGGAGCAGAGAAGGCAGCAGTACCACAGGGGGATGTGGGTCGAGGGAGACTCCTGTTTGCCTAGTCCTCATCCAATTCTTCCTTTATGAGGAACGAATTAACCATGTCTAGTCCTCCAAGGAGACCTCTGGTGGCATCAAAGACCCCTCCTCCAGGTCCTCTGGCTCTTGCACAGAGCAAATGCTGCTCATTTCTTGCTCGGCGGGACACCCCCTTTGGCTAGATCCATCCGTTGGTTCGCTCAGTCCTTCTTCAGCATTGCCAGAGAGGAAGGAAAGCTGCTGGGTAACCTTCACGGGTATTGCACCCAGGTCATGGAGAAGCCTCAGCCACCATCCCTAAGAACTTGTTTTTATCCTTGTCCTCTTCCCATTTTGCAGTGTTTTCTCCACAAAGCAGCCAAAGTGATCTTTACAAATACAAATCAGACCATCTCATCTTCCTGTTTTAGAACAACAGCCACCACCTACTGCTTTACAATGGCTTCAACATGCCTGTAAGCTACTGTCTACTGTGTACTGTGGCCCTCACGCCCTGTGTGGCCTGGCCTGTGGCTGCCTCTGATTTCAGCTCCGCCACTCCCGGCCCAGAACCCATCCTGCCTCCCCCATTAGGTTTGCTGCTGAGTAGGACAAGCTCATTCCTTCTTCAGGGACCTCACGCTCCATCTTCCCCGATTTGATCCTTTTGTCCTATAGCTTCTGCTGGCTCATTTAGGTCTCAGCTCTGAGTCCTTCCCCGATGACTTAGTAATGCTGACTGCCCCCAGTCAACATCACCTTACCCTTTTTTTCTTCATAGCAGTTCTCACTAACTGAAATTATATTGCACATTTATTTGTTTGAAAGCCTGTTTTCTATCTCCCTTCACTAGCACATGAGTCCGCTCTGCCCTATTCTCCCCTCTAATGTGCCTAGTATAGTGTCTGACACGTCACAGTAGGTACTCAGCATAGTCCTCGGATGTTCAATGAAGGAACAGTTCCTGTCACCAAAGGGATCTGGAACATCAAGTTCCCCGCTGCACTGGATCTCTAGGTAAAGCTGGAAAAGTACTGCTTAATCTTTACTCTTTGATTTCTTCCCTCTGACCAGATTCTGTTCCTTTTTTAGATTAACCTGTCCTTTTTCAAGCAGGTTTCTTTTGCAATCCCTCAAGCCTTAAGTCCGGGCGCTACTCTTCCACGCTTTGGTCTGGAAAGGACATTACAGATGACTTCTGTGGGGAGCAAAGAACACTATGAGTTGATTTAATTAGTTTTACTCTCACATTCTTGGCAGGCATCTCATTGCAGCCTCTTGTCACAAACACAGATGGAAAGCACCTTGTCTTGTCTGAGATTGAGAGTAGGAGCTCATAGTACACGTTTCTCCTTCCTCTAAGCCGACCATGCAGCCTAGCACGAGAGAATGAACTATCTCTTTTACCGTCTCAGTCCAAGGAGAACGTGGCTTTGGCCATGAGCTATAGCAGGCATCTGTTGGGGACAGGTTTTTAACAATTTGTTATCAAGGGAGCAATCGTAGCGAAATTTCACTTACAGTCAATAGGCAGTCTTTCCTGAGGTTTCCATGGGGATCTGGAGTTTTAGAGCAATTTCTGGGAAGAACATTGGACAGAAATTGAGGGGCAAAATGTTAGTGGTCACACTGTTTTGGCACACACTGTTCCTGCAGCTATAGGTGATAGATGAGTCACTCCCATTCAAGGCCCACAGGATGCAGAGCTGTGTGTGATCTTCTTGAGGCCAGATGGGGACCAGATGCTGAGGAGATCTTATCTCTGCACTCAGAATACAAGATAAATAAGCTTTAAGTCCATGGTTTTCATTACAGTTTTACATTTGCTCATCACACACTGTGTGACCTTGGGGAAGTCACTTAACCTCTCTGGGCCTTGGTTGCCTCACCTAAGAAAGAGTTATTTTGAGGCTCAAATGAGATTTTGTGTGTGCGTGTGTGTGTGTGTGTGTGTGTGTGTGAGAGAGAGAGAGAGAGAGACAGAGAGAGAGAGAGAGAATGTTTCATACTCTGAAAGGTAAACTGTTTAAATAGCTAATACTAATTTCATGCCTAATATGTAGTGGATAGGCCTTCTAAGCTCTTTATGTGTATGAACTCATTTAATCCTCAAAACAACAACATAAGGTAGATACTATTACTCTCCTCATGTTATAGGTTAGGAAACCAAGGCACAATGAGGAAAAGTGACTTACCCAAAGCCATAGTGCTAGTGAGTGGTAGAAACAGGATTTGAATTTAGGTGTTCCTGCTCCAGGGCCTGGCTGCCATCCATGTTACCCAGTTCCCAGCTCACTAGAAAAGTGCTCTCTATTGCAGGGCAGGTGTGGATCACTGAGCTTCACCATGGCCTGGGTGAAGGGTCCTTCACAGCTATCCACCTGAAGTAACTTACCTTGTAGTTACTGCAAAGAATCTTTCTCAGTGAATTTCAAACTTGGTGAGCCCAAGATTCAGGGGAGAGTTTGTTAACAAGGCAGTTGTTCAGACTCCTCCCTAGAGATTCTGATTCAGTAAGCATATCAGTCAGGCTTCATTTGCAGGTAACAGACATTACTCTCACTCTGTGCATCCACAGGGGATTTGATTCAAAGTCACGGAGATGGGAAATAAACATTTGGAGAGAGGGTCATAGGTATAGTAGCCGGAGAGGGACTCACTTCTACTACAGGTTGCCCAGACCTGTGAACTCTGGCAGCACTGTGACTGGTTCAGGGCATCTGCTGCATCCTATAGGACAGAACTCCAGCATCACCAGGTGGTGTCTCCCAGTGGATGCCAACCTCAGGCTCCAGTGGGCCATCCGTTCTGCCATCCAGAAGATAAGCTACTTCTGGGTTAGGGGGACCTGCACACTGACTCAGTTCTTTTGCTGTAAATGGATTAGTGATGAGAAGCAATGTTGCTGACAGATACTATGGCAGTGGATAAGGTATTCAGTTAGCTGGTAAGTTGCTGGCAGGAGCATGGTGATCAGGAAAAGGAAATCCAAGTGCAGAATAAGTGTATATTCAAGGGAGGGGAAAAGTCACCGCTCTTCTACATAGGAAGGTGCCATAGCTCAGCCTTGGTCTCCACTTACGGCTTCAACAGAGATAGCAGCTATAACTTTGGTAAGGGAAGGACGGTCATCAAGTCCATGCACACCTCCATCCCTGCTGCCGTAGCCGCTTGGTTCATGGGCCCACAGTGTAAACGCCCAGGGTGCTGGGAAAGAGTTGAATGACTTGCACAGAGGGGTCATCTCATCATCTCCCCTGTTCTTCAGTGCTGCCTCCGCAGTGAGGACCTGTAGTGAGCAACCACTTGTTACCAATATTCTCAAACTCCAGGGCCCAGAAATCGGCATTCTAATAGCCAGACCCATCCCCGCTTCCCTACCTGTAAGTCCACTTCGGGCATTCTTGGGACCATACATTGTGAAATATGGATTTAGGTATATTGCTAATTTTAAGTGTAATTAGGCTGTTTTTATTAAGTGGGTGAATACCAGTGTAGCTAATTATGGAAGGTGGCAAGAGAGGTCAAGAACTGTATCTCAGCCTATTCATGTTTGGTTCTAAAATGTGCTAATACTCTTAATTCAGGTATCTGGTTTGGTTGGGGAATAATAGTAGAGTTTTTGATTTTCTTGTACCTCTGGATTTTAAGGACTTTTTTTTTTTTTTTCAAGATAGGGTTTCACTCTGTCACCCAGGCTAGGGTGCAGTGGCATGATCACAGCTCACTGAAGCCTTGAACTCCTGGGCTCAAGCGATCCTCCCACCTCAGCCTCCCAAAGTGCTGGGATTACAGGCGTGAACTGCCGTGCTTGACCAAGAACATCTTTTTAACTTGATCCCTTATGACAAGTAGGACTCAAGGTGGTGGCCTTACCCAAGGGGTGTGATATTTAGTTCTGTGCATTTCCAATGCCAAAGCCCAGTGACCGTGATGTTCCATTTCAAAGGTTCTTATAATCGGACAGCACTTGTATTTCCAGATAAACGTTTTGTTAATGATCATCCTGCTTGTTCCTGATGCTTTTGAATATGGGGAAAAATTATATATTGCAGGGATTTTTGTTTCAAAGCTTGGAACCTAAGATGCACATCTTAAATATCTAAGGCAACAGGCATTTTTAGTAAACAAAGTCACAAAAAGTGTTGCCGAACTTGATTTCATAATTACCTCATTGTGTGAAGTAATTATTTCTGTCAGTTCTGAGCAATATTAATCCTTACAGGAATTAAACCAGAATAAAGTAGATATTTGGGCTTTTCACCAAGTATTGAAGGAAAAGTCAGGAGTTCTTTTACATGATTGCCTCAGGGAAAAAAAGATAGTTAATGCTTTCTTTAAAAAAAATGTCATTTAAAAATGATTCTTTTATTTTCCTGTCTTCTTAGCTCTATCACTTAAATGACTTTGCTGTTTTTGCCTTCTAGGCATCTTGGAAACTTTTAAAAACAAATAAATCAGGCTTGGCGTGGTGGCTCATGCCAGTAATCCTAGCACTGGGAGGCGGAGGTGGGAGGATTGCTTGAGGTCAGGAGTTTGAGACCAGCCTGGGCAACAGCAAGACCCCGCCTCTACTAAAAGTAGAAAAAATGAGCCAAGCAACTAAAAATAGAAAAAAAAAAAAAATGAGGCAGGTGTGGTGGCACTCGCCTGTAGTCCCAGCTACTTGGGAGGCTGAGGCAGGAGGATCTCTTGAGCCCAGGAGTCTGAGGTTGCTGTGAGCTGGGCTGACACCACGGCACTCTAGCCTAGGCGACAGAGTGAGACTGTCTCAAAAACAAAACAAACAAACAAAAAAAACCCAACAAAACCAATCAATATGGTTCAACCTCTATGGAGGGCAATCCAGATATTTAGCTATGAAAATGACCTATCACCATTTCCTTTGGCTTAGTAATTTCTCCTCTAGGAATTTATCTTAGAGATATACCGCATTCGTGTAAAATGATGGATATGCAAGGTTATTCATTGTAGCCTTGTACATAGCAATGGAAGATTGGAAACCACCTGTAGGCTTACCAACTGGGAACTGATGAAATTATGATGCGGCTGGAGCAGAAAATATATGAGGATGTTTTATGTTTCTTAAGCTGAGAGGTTTTTTAAATTTTAAACTTATGATATAATATTCTTTGCACGTATTAAATGTTTAATAAAATTAACTTGAAAAGGCAAGTGAAAATGTATATTAAAAGATAAAAATGTATGTATATTTGCTTATATTTATGCAAAATATCTAAAAGAATATCCAATATCCAAAAGAAACTGGTAGTATCGGTTACCTCGGGAGGAGAAAACTGGGTGGCTGGGGCAAGGAGGGAGGGAAATTTCCTTGTATATCCTTTATGTTTTTAAGAGTTGTGAGCCCTGTGAATATATTACTTATTAAGAGTAGAATTAAAATAAAAACCCAAATAAACCA
>RJWJ010028808.1:0-21117 GCA_004363605.1 Indri indri | reverse complement strand
CATGTGATCAACCTAGTGTTGATCAGTTAGAACCAGTTTGATGGCGAGTACAAGTGGATCCCGTTCTTCTGCTCTTGTGCTTCACTTTGGATAATGGGCTTAAGTTTAATCCAGGAAAGTGTAAGAGGTGCTAGATCACTGTCGTTTCTTATGATTGAGTAATATTCCATTGTAAATATATACCAAATTTTATTAATCCACTCATGGATTGACGGGCTCTTGGGTTGTTTCTACATCCTTGTGATAGTGAATTGTGCTGCCATAAACATTCGGGTGCAGATGTTTGACTTTATTATATGGCTGGAATTTTTATGGGAAAACAGCATTCTTGGGTACTGAGAAGTATGGGTTAACTTTGGAAAATAAAGATGGAAAGGTGGTTTGGTGCCAGTTAGTGGATGACCTTCTCTACTAGGTTAAAAAAAAAAAAAAAGTGAAACATAACCATTAACAAATACGGTACATTATCTAAACCCCAGTGTTCATTATTGCTTCTTTGACTTCATACTTTGAAGATATTTTTGTGTTACTTCAGTGAATTTTTTCTTATTTCTTCATTTGGTCTTTCTATATTTGGCAGAATATTAGTAGCCATGGACTATAAGAGAATGCTGAAATATTGAATGATTTATCTTCTTTCAATTTCTTAATTTTCTTAAGGCTCTGTTAACACGGCAAATATAGTATTGTTCATATCTGTGCTATTGAAATTCTTGAGGTGAATTTAACAGAAACTAAATGTATCCCAACTGCTTCAAACTACTACTGCTTTTCAGAATATACATTAAACATTAAATGAAAAGGCATGCAGAAATTTGGCAAATATGGTGAAACTTTTTTTTGCCAGTTTCTGGATTGGTCTGTTACTTGAAGAACTTTTATATTTATTCTTTGAGATACCTTTATTGTAGTCGTGTTTTTCTGTTGGTTTTATTCAAGCCTTTCTTTCTTTCTCATAGCACATACAGAATTAAGTCTACATTCTTCATGTTTGCACTGAAAATCCTTACATTTGGCATTACCCACTTTTTCAGGTTCATGCTCCATCGCATTTTTCCCTTGGCATACCTCCAAAACAGTAGTCTTCTACTATACTGTCTCCTTCTCCAAATGATTTGTTAGGTTTTCTTCAGCCTAGTAGTTCTTCCTTCTCCCTTGCCATTCATAAAAGTTTTATTTGTATTTAAAAGTAAAACTCAAATTCCACTTCTTCCTGAAGGGATCAAAGAGAAAACCGTTGTATTTAGGAATATTACCTTGCTTTAACATGGTGAAAGGATTGAAGTAAAAAGAGATGGGCAAAGTAGGTAAACACTGTTGTTAACATGAGGCATGTGAGTTAGCAATTTTGATTCCTAGTTCCTGTTTACTAGAATTACTCTTCCTGCTCCACAACTATAAGCTTTTGGGTGCGTTATCAGCCTTTTATTAAATCTACTTTTACATCTCTGTTGCTGTGCTGAATTACGAGCTCCTGATTCCACTTCTGTGACCATGGTGCCTAGCACAGGGCTCTGCACGGTACACGAACACAGTAAATGTTTTCTGAGTAGAAAATTGAATTAACTTTTTCTGTTTGAAAGGTATTATAGTGAAAATTTTTAATTTTCTGCATGTGAAAGATTTTAGCAATGTTATATTCTGTCTTTAAATAAAGTTTCATCTTGACCACAGTACTATTCTTATGTGTCTTTACCTTATTATCTTAGACAATAATAAGCAAGAATTACATCAGTGTTTTAGTCTTCTATAAGACTATGATCAAATATGAAAATTATTTGGTGTTATAAAAAATATCAGAGGAAATATGAACTATATTTCTCTGGGTCGGCCTTTCTCATAATTTGATTATACTCAATTTTATGAAAGATAATAACTCAGAGAGTAACATCTGTAATTTGAACTTGAAATCAGGACCTGGATATGAATCTTATCTCTGTAATTTACCGGCATTATCACCTGGGATAAATCACTTAATCTCTCTGAAATTCAATTTTCTCATATATATTCATATTATCTCCCAAAGTATGTGAAAATACATTGAGTTGAAGTTTATAAATATAAAGATACAATGCAAAAATCTTTTTTCAGTTATAAAATAGTGAAATGATAATTCCTGCTCTATAGTACTGTTATGAGGATTAAATGTGACAATACATGTCAGTATACATCTACTACAGAACTTCAAAGCATTATACAAATGATAAATGTACTATTACTGGAAATAACAGCCTAAGAAACATGCCTTTGCAAAGGACTTTGGTAGCCAAATAATATCAAAAATCTATGAATTACCAACTATCATGCATTTTATTTAAAAGAGAACTTGTAGACTATTATTTACAGCCTATTTGCTTTTAATATTCATATTATTCTAGAAACTTGAGCTTCAGGTTAAAAGTAGTAATTTCAGAGGTGGGGGATAGATACAGTGTAGTGGTTATGAGCCCAGCTTGAATGATGTCAGTTTGCATGAGTTACTTGATTTCTCTGTTCCTCAATTTTAAAAAATTGAAATAATAAAATTTTACTCACGTCACAGGTCATTGTGAAAATATAAATAAGTTGATAATTTTAAACACTTAGGAAAGTACATAGTAAACATTCAATAAGTGTGAGAAAAGCAGTTAAGACAAGTTTAGCACCCTGTAGCCTCTATACTTTTCAAAGAATCACTGTTATATTTTTTAAAAATCACTTACCAACTAAATTCAACTTAAAAATGATCACTTCCACTGCTACTCCCTTTCACCCTACCCTAAAATGCACTCTCAAGGGACCTAGATCTACAGTTTATGTAATTGCCACCAGAAATGGCAATGAGGAAGGTGGAACTGGTTCTGTTACAGATGTTTTAGTGGGCCATTTTCCTACAAGTGTGTTAAAGGGTATCTTTCTGTGGAAACCCTCGTTTGCCTTCAGTTCCTCCTGCCTCCTCCACTGGAACACTTGCCCCTCTTATAGCCACCGTGGCCTCTGCTGTACCACACCTCTCCCATCCCAACCCTGTCTTTTTTTACTAGACTCCACCTCAGCAATCTATGTACCAGTCCCTCCTGTGTCCCCCTTTTACACTGGTGTTCTTGCCAGCATCAGACCTGTGTGGCATAGAGTGGAGAGTAGTCCTTACTAAAGGTATAAAAGGAAGAGTTGGGGAAGAAGAAGAGGCTTTTGTAGCTGGCAAAGTGATTGAGGTGGTTGTGTTCCTGGCCACTCTGTTCAGTTTTTCAGATCATCAATATAATATATGGTGGTTATATGATTTTATACTATCAATTATGTAATTTAGTTGTATGTAAATTAAATAGGTATTTATTTACTTTGGTTTGCTTCTGTGGCGTTAGTGGTTTAGACAAGGGAGTTTTTGGAGATGGTTTAGCTTGGCCACTTAACCTTTCTCAATCTGGAGAGCTCGTGGGATGTGTAGTTCAGAGACCTGAGTTTGAATCTCAACATTACCACTTGAACTCTGAGAACTTGATTGATTGTTACTTTACTCTCTGTGCCTCATTTTACTCATCTATCCTACCTACCCAGTAGAGGTGTGGTCAAATGGCACTGACATAGAAACAAAACTCGTTTTTCTTTCTGTATCTAATTTATTAAAACACTTCATATTTGATCTACTAAAATGATTTTTTTCCCATTGCTCTTTGAAATTTTCTATATTCCTTTGGTAATTTTAGACCTTTAGGAGACTATTTTCTGCCAGATGTTTTTACTTGCATTTTTGTGAGCTGAAACTGTGTGTCTGGCTCATATTTCCTAAGCCTTTTTAGACCTTTGGGAATATTTCTGTCATAAATGGCTGTGTGTTAAAATTATGTTTCCTGATCTCTGAAAGCACCTAGTACATATGTTAAATGCCCAGCAGGTGCTTAATATTTAAGAGAGTTGAGCAGTCAGTCTTAAACTTTAAATGTATCTTATAGGTCATCTTATGCCTTTTGAGTAAATACGATGTTTTAAGTTATTAAAGACAGTTTTAAATAAAATTGGCTCAGAACTATAGCATTCTTCTTACATATATACCTAGTTGTTCATCTTCTGCATACTGGACATCAGTGAATTTAATACTTTCTTTTATTCTTCTCTTTTCCATCATTTTCCTCAGCTTTTCTGTTTTGTTTTGTTCTTAATTTTAAAAATAAAAAAAATGTTTTTTTCTCTTCTTTCTTATTTTATTTTATTATTATTTTTTTTTATCACTTTCCAGAACAGCCAGTGGTACACGCTTTTCTGTTTTGTAGTTACAGTCATGCACTCCGTAATGATGTTTTGCTCGTGGACTGCATAATCATGGTCCTGTAAGATTATAACGGAGCTAAAAAATTCCTATCCCCTAATGATTTGTTAAAATTGCCTATAGTATTCAGTACAGTAACATGCTGTACAGGTTTGTAGCCTAGGAGCAATAGGGTATACCAAATAGCCTGGCCTAGGTGTGTGGTAGACTATACAGTGTAGGTTTGTGTAAGTACTGTGCATTCTATGATGTTTATACAATGAAGAAAATTGCCTAACAACACATTTCTCAGAAGAATGTATCTCTGTCATTAAGCTGATTCATGACTGTGTACTTAGAATACTGTGGTAAACTAAAGGTATAAATTTCATTAAAATATTCTGAAATATTTATTTTGGAAAGAAACCTGAAATTGGAGTTTATAAATCCCAGAAGCCTTTGAACTTTTTTTTATTATCATTTCAACCTTTCTGTAAAGCATGTTGGAAGTTTATCATTTAGGATTACTCATAAATCATACAAAGGTGTGATCTGGAGTTACGCAGTATTTCATTGTTTCCATATGTTTGTCCTTAAATAAAAATTGCAGCTTTTTCTAATTTCTTTTTGTAGACTGGTATTTTATGACATATTACAAAAAGCTAATTTGATGCATAAAAATTTGAGGAGATAATTTAATCTCCTTATGTGTTTTACTGTACATAATTCAGGGTCCTTCTAAACTTCCTCACCATGAAGGGAGCCTTCCCAAACAAGCTGTCATAGCCATCTCAAATCCAATAAAATAGGAGGTGGAAAAAATAAAAAGGAAAGAGTATAGTAATTTTTAAAATTTCAACTTATCAAAGAAAAACTTGTTAGGTATTTATATGATGTCTGTATTCCAGGCAATTAAGTATAACATTTGTTCTATGATCTATAAATCTAGTGAATTCTAGGCCTTTAACTCCCAGAATGCCAGGAAAAATGGTCATCGCCATTTACCATCTCTGTCCAGTGGACCCTTTTTATTTTTAATATATATGTAACATACGTCTTTTTACAAATAATTTTTAAAAGTAAGAATAAAAGGATAATTAAAACAACTTGAAATTGTAATAAAAAATTAGACATGACAAAGTCAAATTTTTATTTCATATTTTTCTAGTTTTTAAATGTATATAATCCCCAAAATGGGCAATGTTCTTTGAATGCGACTAACTGCTTGTCATTTGACATGTGTTCACCTGGGATGTATAACTATTTTATAAATGTTGATTCCAGATCTCAAGTACTATACATTTCTGGTTGGTTCTAGCATGTTATTTGTGGTTCTTCTTGTTCATGCAGGATCAAAACACAGTGATTTTAAACCTTAGCAGCTTGTCATTTTATTAAGAGGCTAGCCATCATCTTTCTTTCGTAATTGCAAAACATTTTTATTAATTAGAATTATAAACAATAATTAGAAGATCAATCCAATAATTTTATTTCTACATCATCTCTTTCCTTCTTGTCATCTTTGTGTAGATACTTGCATTTGTTCACTTACTGTATCAAATAAGTGTTGGAACACAAACATCAATTTTAAAAAAAGAATACTGTCAAAATTTCTTTTAAAATACAAAATGGTTGATTCTTGTTGAAAAATATTGCATGATTCTTACTGAATAACTAATTGGATTGAAATACCTTATTTCCTTTTTTCTTGAGAAACATTCTTATTAATTATTGCATTAGAAAATTCATCTAGGATTATCTGCATCTGAAGACACATGGTCTGATAATTTTGCTTACACAATCAGCTTTATCATTATTACTGTGGTCTAGAGTGCTGCTATCTGTCTCTTTGTATTTATCTTAAAATTATGAAGTGTCTTCCTGTTTTCTCCTTTTTGCCTTTATGGATGTTAAATTAGAAATTATGAATTTTCAGCTATGTTCTTTAATAGCTAAAAAGCCCCACAAAACCCAGCATGTATAAAGATAGTGTCTCCAGATGTCTTTTATATTTTCTGGGAAAGATGATGCAACATTTTGGGCATTGCAATAAGAAAACTGAAGAATGATAAAATAGTGATGATTTGTTTCACTATTGAATCATCCTTCTAGGTCTGTGCTTTTCACTGCAGTAACCACTAGTCTGTTGAGCACTCAAAATGTGTGACATCTAAATTTCAAAGACATGTTACCAAAAAAAAGTATAAAACATCTTCTTAGTTTTTATATTGATTATTTATTGAAATGGTGCAATTTTGGATATATTGGGCTAAATTAAAAATAAATTATTAAAAGGAATTTCATCTCTTTTTTTGTTACCTTTTATATGTGCCCACTAGAAAATTTAATATTATGTGTGGCTTGATTTGTGGGTTGCAATATATTTCTGTTGGATAGGACTGTTCTAAGTATTTCTGTTATTCTTTCATCTTAATATTTTGGTCATTTTCAGTATTATTAGAAATAATTGGCTGGCATGGTGGCTCTTGCCTGTAATCCCAGCACTTTGGGAGGCTGAGGTGGGAGGATCACTTGAGCCCAAGAGTTCCAGACCAGCCTGGGCAACATAGTGAGACCTCCATCTCTACAAAAAAATTTGAAAATCAGCCCGGTGTGATGGCACATGCCTGTAGTAATAGCTACTCAGAAGGCTGAGGTGGGAAGATTACTTGGGCCCAGGAGTTCAGGATTATAGTGAGCTATGATCATGCCACTGTACTCCAGCATGGGCAACAGAGTGAGACCATGTCTCTAAAAAAAAAAAAAAAAGGAAAGAAAAGAAAAAAGGAATAATTGATGAGTAAAGAGGAAATAGTTACTAGGATGATGAAATAGAACAATGTCAACATATAGGAAAAGTAAGATAACCAAGACCCCATAATGTATCTCGGATTCATGAAAGGATCCAAAGAACCCATATGACAGTTGCAAAACAGCGTAAGACTTATTCTGTTTTGTTTTTTTAAAGTAAATTTTATTTTTGTTCTTTAGAATAATTTTAAGAATAAAACTAATGAAATGTGACTCCTCACAAATTAGAATTTTTCAAAAAAGTTAAAATTGTGTCCATTGAACCCTGATAGTATATTAAGAGTTTAGTATTTTACCCTTTACAATTGCCAGCTTCAGAGTAGGAGCTTTTCTTGGTGGCATCATTTTTAGGAACTATACTAAATGCCTAAATTCATCTTGGCAGCACCAGGTTCTTTGTGTAATAGTGATAAAAGGATTGGTATGAAATTATTTATCACCATATAGGATGCATGACACATCTTATGATGCACAAGCTGTGTTAGTCACCGTATGCTGTGTACTTCTAAGTATTAGATTTGAGGATTTGCTTGTCTGAAATATAAGATAATACTTCATATGTAACCTGACATCTTTTTTTTCCCTTGTAGACTTTTGTGAACGATGTAAGGATTCCAGAACAGACTTACATCACCTTGAAACTTGAAGATAAGCTGAGATTTGGATATGATATCCTTAAATGATTTTGTGCATTTATTAAATTTATTCAAAAATATTTACTCTGGTGTAAATTAGTATTTCTTGAGACGTAAGAATTCACAATGTAGGTATGCTAGGAATCTCAGTTTATGGTATCTTTCCATACTAACACACGTTAAAAAACAATACTTTTTTCTTAGTTATTATGCCCATTCCTGAAAATCACCCTGGAGAAATTGATGGACTCAGCTTTTTTTTCCATCTCTCTTACTCTGTTTATGTAGTTTCAACAACAGTCTCCCTGCAGCGCTGTTGGATTTGTAATTTGGGTATCAAAGAATATAACTGAGGAGGGGACAGGGAATTATTTAATTTTAGTCCAGCCCAGGGATTGTTTTCCAGTGCACTGATCATAATGTGCAAGTGGATCATAATGTGCAAATCAACCTCCTGGGAGGAATGTAAGAATTTAAACCTACCTTTTTCTTCCATCCCTTCCCTTCATGTTTTTTTATACATTACATCTGTATTGCCTGTTTAACTCAAACTTTTCAATATCATGTGTCTTCTAAGACCAATACTCTTCAATAATACACATTATGCACTTAATGTGTATTTAAAATTCTTTTGTTTAAAAAACAGGAGTCTAATAGCTGAACAGGGACTTGACTGTATTATACTATGTAGGGTAGCATGAAGAATCACTGGTGAAGAGAAGGAACATGATTGAAGAATAAAAACATTTTTATTTATACAAGACAAAAAGTTTTATAAAAAGTACTTATTTATATTTAATCAAAACACAGATATTCTGTTTTATGCTGAATGTTTTTCTTGAGTTTTAGTTTTTTGAATTATTAATACTACGTTTGTCTGGGCTTAGTTAATAAAGAATGTGTTAAACATTGGCAATTTAGGTGGACTTTTGTCACTCTAACAGAAATTATCAATTCAGCTAAGTATAATTGATACTCAAAGTAGATGTACTAACATTATAAAAATTGTTCCTTAAAATTTATGAAATTTTTAAATTTTAAAATTTAAAATAAAAAATAGTTTTGTGACATATCTCATAATACACTTGAGCCAAAGAAATACACAAAAGGAATATTCAAAAAGTCAATATACAAAAAAAAATCAAACCATTAAATATTAATACTTGTATGTTTTAAATCTTTGAAAAGTATGTCTCACATAAAAATGATTAAGAATTAGGAGTAAAGCGTTGATGAGTAGATCATTTCCCACCAGCCTATGTTTCATGAAAAAACAAATACAAGTATATTTTGAATTTAAGTACATCCTTTAATTCATTCGATATTAGCTGTTTTAAAACAGAAAGAACTGGAAAATTCAGGTTTTAATAAAACTCTATAGAATTAACTTTGAATTTTAAATCAAGAAGAAACTGTATTGAAAAAAAACTCATGATTTTATGGATTGTACACTAATTTCTTAATAGCAAACTAACATTTCTCTTTTATATACCAGGTTATAATATGTTTGTTTAAAATTGCCAGGATAAAAGTTTTGTCCCAAAGGACTTTCTTAGGGTTGAATGGTCAGCACTGAACTGGAACTGCTGTCCAAATGCCCAGGTGAGGCTCACTTAATTTTATTATTTTAAAGTAGCATATGTCACAGTGGCAGAAATTTTATTATACAGGATAAATTTTAAAAACAGATATCATATGTTTACTCATTTTGTATTTAGGTATACTAAATCGAAGAAATTGTTGTGTTATTCATATTAGTATTAATCTTAATCGCCAGTCTACAAACTACTGTACCTTGGAGTGGAAAACTAATGATTGAAATGCCACAGCAATAGAAAGAACATTTTAATGTGGATTGAGACTAGAACTGGGGAACATAATTTATCTCCCAGAAGTCTTTTTTTCTAACTAGAGAAATTAAGTGATTTGGGAAAGCACGTAGTGAAATAGCCAACTTTTAAAGATGACAGTAAACTCATAAGGCGTACAGAAATGCTACAGTAATAAAGGTAAACCTCAGAAACAGCTAATAAATCTTCAAGTGGCCAAAAATGTGGCAGATTAGGAAGCCTAATTTTACTCATTTCACAATTATTTATTACATGTGTCCATTCATAGTCTTAGTGTTTAGGGATACAGTAGTAAATAAAACCACAATCATTGTCCTCCTGGAACTTACACTTTAATAGGGTTGGAGGGAGCTGACAGCATGCACACCAAGTGAGGATATTAAAGGGTGATAAATTCTATGGGAAAAAAATTGTGAAAGCGGGGGATACAGGGCACTAGTTTTGTGGAGTGGGAAGTTACAACTTTAAAAAGGATATTCATGAAGACCTCACTGAGAAACCAGCACTGGAGCAAAGATGTGGAGAAACTGAAGGAGGTGGCCATCTGGGGAAATTGCTTTTCAAGCAGATGGAAGTGTAAAGTGCAAAGGACCTGAAGCAGGAACACATCTGGCATGTTTGAGGAACAGCATTTCAAAGCCAGTGTAGTTGGAGCCAGCAAACAACATCACGAGTGTATTGGAAACCAGAATGTATCAGCCATACTAGGCCATTATATTGACTTTTATTCTGAGTGAATTGGGGAGGCATTGGCGGTTTTTGATCAGAGTGCCGGGATATGACTTACGAGCTATACTTGTTCAAAGAAGTCTAAGGGAGGAGGTGGGCAGGGGCTAGAATAAAGAGGAAGACCAGTTGGAGGCTATTGCAGTAGTGCAAGTGAGCAATAAAGGAGGTTTGGACCAGGGTGGTATAAGTGGAGGTAATGAGAAATGATAGGATTCTGTGTATATTTTGGGGGTGGGGCCAATAAAATTTTCTGATAAAATTGGATATAGAATGAGAGAAGAGTCAGGGATGAATCCAAATTTTGGCCTAAGCAATGTGAAAAATGAAGTCATCATTAACTGACATAGAGAATTCTGTGAGTAGAGCAGATTTTGTGGAGAAGATGGGAAGAATCATCTCAAAAAAACAGCTTTAGGTTTGAGTTTTCTGTGTTTTTCTGCTTTCTATTTGATTTCTATTATCTTTATTATTTCCTTCTAGATGGAAGTTGAGGTCATTCATTTGAGACCTACTTTTCTAATATAGGTGTTTTAGTGCTATAAATTTTCCTCTAATTACTGCTTTGATGTTCAAAATACTTCCTAATTTTCCTTTTGATTTCCTCTTTGAGTCACAGCTTATCTCTAGGGTTGTTATTTAGATCCCAAATATTCGGGAAGTTTTCCAGAGATATTTCATTTTTTTTTTATTTCAGCATATTATGGGGGTACAGATGTTTAGGTTACGTATGTTGCCCTTGGCCCCCCTCCCCGCCCAAGTCCGAGCTTCAAACGTATCCATCCCCCAGATGGTGTGCATCGCACTCTTTGTGTATGCATATACCCGTACCCTCCTCCCTCTCCCCCCTGCCCGACATCCAATAAATGCTATTCTTATATGTGCACTTACGTGTTGATCAGTTAATACCAATCTGATGGTGAGTACATGTGGTGCTTGTTTTTCCGTTCTTGGGATACTTCACTTAGTAGAATGTGTTCCAGCTCTATCCAGGAGAATACAAGAGGTGCTAGATCACCATTGTTTCTTAAAGCTGAATAGTACTCCATGGTATACATATACCACATTTTATTAATCCAGTCGTGTATTGATGGACACTTGAGTTGTTTCCACATTTTTGCAATTGTGAATTGTGCTGCTATAAACATTCGGGTGCAGGTGTCTTTTTTATAGAGTGTGCTTTGTTCTTTTAGGTAGATGCCCATTAATGGGATTGCTGGATCAAATGGTAATTCTGCTTGTATCTCTTTAAGGTATCTCCATATTGCTTTCCACAGAGGTTGCACTAGTTTGCAGTCCCACCAGCAGTGTATGAGTGTTCCTATCTCTCTGCATCCACGCCAACATTTATTGTTTTGGGAATTTTCGATTCCAGAGATATTTCTATTACCGATCTTATTTAATTCTATTGTGCTCAGCGAACGTACTTTATATGTGTCAAATCCTTTTGAATTTATTAAGACGTGTTTTGTGGCCAAGAATGTGGTCTAGCTTGGTAAATGTTCCATAGGTACTTAAAAAGCATGTGCATTCTGCTGATTTGTGGTGGAATGTTCTATAAATGTTAGTTAGGCCAAGCTGGCTTGGTAGTGTTGTTTGGGTCTTCCGTGTTCTATTGATTTGTTGTGTAGTTCTTTGAATTACTGAGAAAGAGATATTGAAATCTCAGACTTTGATTGTAGGTTTGCCTTTTTCTCCTTGCAGAAGTTTTTGTTTGCTTTACATGTAATTTGAAGCTCTGTTATTAAGTTTATAAACATTTAGGATACTGTGTCCTCTTGATGAATTCATTCCTTTTATCATTATGAAATGACCTGCTTTAGTCATGATAATATTCTTTGCTCTGAAATCTGGTTTGTCTTGATATTAATATAGTTGCTCCAGCTTTCTTTTATCTATTTCTATTCTTTTACTTTTGACCTATTTGTGTCTTTACATTTAAAGTAGGCAGCATACAGTTCTTTTTTATGTACAGCATCTAAAATCTAGATTGATCTATTCTTGGAATACTATACGTAGTAATGTTTACTGGGCAGTCCAGATAATGGCTGCTAAAGTGATCAAGGAGGAGTTAAACATAAGTAAAAATTAAGGGCTGAGTTAAGATTTTTCCTGATTAACGTGGTTGATATCCACAACAAAGCGTGAGCACTCTTTCCAGATTTCAAAAATAGAGGATTTCTCAAAGCTTAAAAGAATTCAGTTTAAGAAATTACTGGAGATAAGCTTTTGGATAAAAGAATGAAGTGATATAGAAATTAAAATGAGTTGTTTGAAAACTATGTTCCTATAGAAAAGGGTCTTCTACAAGTTAGAAAGATGTTCATTTGCTAAAATGAAATGTTATATTTTTCTGAAGGTACAGACAAAATTAAGCAAGTAAATAAAATTTTCTCCTTGAAAGGTTTTCTGCCATTAATTTTTTTTAAACCTTTGGCATCTCCTAGGACCTGCCTTGTTAATGCAGTGTGGAATATAATTTAGCATAAGTGTATATTTCAATATCAATTATGGTTAAATAAAGGAAATTTTCTGTATTCCTAATGAAAAAGAAAAGTTTTTTGGATAACTTTAAGGATAGCTTTCTTATGTATTTTTAAAATCACATATATAAAATATATTAATTTAGAAAAATGTGTTTTTCCATTCTTTCCTTGTATAAAATAATTTTATTCAGGTATTCTCATTTATATGACATCAGTGTCTTCAATACCATGAGAGTCACATTCTTTTTTTTAGCAATTATCATTGTTTTTTTAGAGAATACTACATTAATACCCATCTAAATTGTTTGAGAATACAGTAATTTTTGAAACTTTTTATCACTTAAAATGTCCCAAGCAGCAAGAGCTCATTATGTAGTATTAGAAAAATTTTTAAAAAAAAATTTTTCCCGTATCTTGTGACTGGTATCTCCCTAATGGAAGTATTTAATGACTTCGTTTTTAAAATGATTTTTGAAAGATGTGTTCACAATGATATGTGACACTTTGTGTTTTAGGCCATACCTCTAGGAATAACTAACGCTGTTTAAAATTTTGTTCTGTTTCTAGCCTTGTCATTAAGATAAAGAGAGCTGATATTGGTAGTGTGTTCTTAGATAGTCTTTTATATATCGTCTTATATAAAGAAATGGGGAAGTGACCTATAAAATTATGATATTTAATAAGCAAAAATTTAAACTTTTTGTAATTTAATGACACCAAGAGTAATTGTACCTCAGTTTGTCACTTTTCTTAATGAGCAAGTTAAAAACAGCTACCTAGGTTTGCACCACTAAGAAGATGGTAGCTTTGGAGGTAAAAGCTGGAGCTAGACCAGTCTCAAAATCTCATAGTTATACCAGAGTTCTCAGGTGAATTCATGACCTAAACAAGAGAATCCTTAATGCCTTCTTCATTTCCACACACACAAACCTTTTTGGAAGATAAAGTGTTTTAACCTGAGAAAGATGGCCCCTCTCAAGTTCTCCCTGACCTGAAATGTGTCTAGGTCTAAAGATGATACCCCAGACTAGCTCTGGGGAATGGCCTTCAGGCACTCCCAGGAGGTAAGCCTAAAGCATCAGAAAACCCTCACCATATGCTAAAATCATTTGTGTTTTCCATTGAAAAAAAGAAATGACTGTTAATTTTTTTAAAATGCTATATTTTCCATTGAAAAAGTAGGAATGCTGTGAATCTTTTGCAGCTATTCATGAATTTCTTGGGGATAAAACAAAGTTATTATACATTATTTTTCCTTATATACTTAGTTATGAGATATATATATTTCCATAAATACCAGGGATTATGTGTCAGCATATGTACATGACAAAAAGGGAAAATTTTCATATTTCAAAGCTATAGGAAGCAATATAAAGTGATAGGAAAGTCCTGGACTGGGATTCAGTTAACTAGATTTTTGTTTTGGTTTGTCTAACCAATCCCCAAGTTCTTTATTTATAGAACAGGAAGAAAAATTAATGAAATTGAACAGGGTATTTCCCAAAGCTCTTTCCGATTCTTAAAAATTCTGAGTTTTTATTATTTTAAGGAGCAGAAACATTAAATATGCCTTAAAAAGTTTACTGCTTCCCTTGTACTTTGAAATCTTTTTCCCCAAGTAGTCATAATTATAGCTTTCTACCCTTGAAGTCATGAGTGCTCTGAATTGGTAAAGAAGAGTAGAATTTAGTACATGATTATAAAGATCCTTTCATTACAGGGTTAGGTAATGGTGGGAAATGTGACCTCTACTCTTTAGTGAATAGATCTTTTTAATATACAGACTCATTGTTCTTTTTGGCATAATAATGAAAGCATTCATTATATCTAGCACTTGGTTCTAATCTAATCTTGGTATGGAATTAGTTGTTTGATAATGTTATATGACTTTGATTGCAATTCATGGGGGAGAAGGGTGGTTGTGGTTGCTGTAAGGACTCTAATTATAGCATTTCTTTTGCACTTACAGAATGAGCTTCATTTTTATCAAAGCTTACGAAGTCTGAGTAATCAAATTCCTTCGGGATTTGCTGTTGAGTAATTACTGATGAGATACTTCCTGTTACATTTTTGTGATTAGCTATCAATATAATTTGATCCAGGTGCTTTTTTCCCATCGCAGTTGCATCATATTATTGTTAGTGAAAACTGAAAATGTCTTTGTCCTCCAATTAATTACCCAGTTATTTGCTTCTTAAAGGCTACCTTTACTTAAAGTTAGAAATACTTGCTGGATTTTAAGATTTTTAGTATTTAAAAATGAAAATTTTTACATGGATTTTAAGATTTTTAGTATTTAAAAATGAAAATTTTTACATTTGTGAGCATGTTTTAACATTTAACTATTAAGAGTAATGTAATCATTCTGCTGTAATTTACCTTTTGAAACAGGAAAATTTCTAAATTATGTTATATTTGATGACCATTTTAAGCTTGATTACCGAAATTTTGAAGTTATATTCTTCCTTAGCCCTGTTTACATACAAATCTTTTCACTGTAGTACGAGGAGAAATGAGGGTCCCTGAAGAAGCTCTTAAGGTAAAAGTTTTTACTTCTTTTCTAAATCTCCCATTCACTAGGTTTCATTTTACTCATTGATGTTTCACTTCCATTTTTAAATGTTTTATAGCATGAGAAGTTTACCATTCAACTTCAGTTGTCCCAAAAATCTTCAGAATCAGAATTATCAAAATCTGCAAGTGCCAAAAGCATAGATTCAAAGGGAGCAGATGCTGCTACAGAAATTCAGCACAAAGCTACAGAAGCACTGAAATCTGAGGAAAAAGCCATGGGTAAGCTAACCTTTTTGAAAATATCATATTTCTACTTGATTTTGAAGACATTGCATGCTTTGTTCTCAAAAAGTTGGACATGTCCATATAAAAATAATTTATAATGTTGATTTCAGAGTGTGTTTTAATGCAGCCAGTGCTTTCATTAGAAAGCATTATAAAACCCATAATTGTGTATGGCAGTTGTATGTAGGTATGCTTAGTATGTTTAGATATTTAAGGGAAGTAAATATAGTTTAAATGTTTGAGTGAGAGAAAGATATTCATCCCTTGGTATCAGTAGGGAGTTAGTTTCAAGGACCCTCTTGAATACTGAAATTCACGGATGCTCAAGTTCCTTATATAAAATGGTGTATTACTTGCATATAACCTATGTACATCCTCTCATTTACTTTAAATCATGTCTAGATTACTTATAACTAATATCATGCATACTCATTACTTCATTCATGTAGATGCAACATAATACTTGGCATGAGGCAAATGTAAGCTCTGCTTTTTGGAACTTTGTGGAATTTTTTCCCCTGAATATTTTTGATCTGCAGTTGGTTGAATTCATGGATGTGAAACTCACAGATGCAGAGAGTTGACTGTATAGTTTACAGTGTAGTTTACCTAATAATATTTTTATTTCATGTTTCTGAATTAAAAGGAAATTTTTTTTAAATCCAATAATGCTACACTGTCATGTAATTCACAGCTGTAGAAACTGTAAAAAATATGCCTCACATAAATAATCCCATTCAACCAGAAACAATTTTTTAAATTAATAGACATTACCATATTTGCTCAAATAAAAATCTGTTAGTTTTGCTATCAGGTAGTTTAAATTTAGTTACTGTGCAATGCCCTTAGGCTTTAAAAAAAGTTAGAAAATGGGTACTTTTTTTATATTTAGCCTTAATGAGCCATTTCTGATGAGACTGGTTTCATTCCTCCCTAGTTGATTATTGCCTGGTTTCAGGAAATTTGTTCTGCTGAGGCCACTTCCTGTCTTAATATTCAAGTGAAAGGCTATTTGTTACAAGTTGTTCAGTTATATTCCAGTTTCACACTTTAACAGTTTAACAAAAAACTGTTGGGATGTACAGCATGTTGTGTTACTTAGATACTAGCCAGTACAAATTTTTATTTAGTCATGTCCAACATCATATAAGGTCTTACACAAAGTTATTGAGTGTGGAGTACTTTTTAGCTACCTAGACTATATTTGTTTTTTCATTTAATCAATCAACCAGGCAGTTCTAGATTCTGCAAAAGCATGTTTCTTTTTTCAGTTCCATCTGCTTTAGACAGACTTTTCCCACCTCTTTCCAGATATTTCTGCTATGCCCCGTGGTACTCCATTATACGGGCAGCCATCATGGTGGGGGGATGGTGAGGTGGATGAACAAAGAGCTTTCAAGACAAATGGCAAATCTGAAGAAAAAAATCATGAAACCGGAACATCAGGTAAAAAAATATCTCAATGACTGTGACATTAAATGTGTATTTTTGGAAGCATTCATAATCTAAGCAAACAGCTGTCTACCCTGAAAAGAGATGCTCTATTGATAAAAAATAATTGATGAATGTTTTAATGGCCTTGTTATTTTAACGTTAATTTTTAAATTATGAGTGATTTTCACATAAAGTAGTAATTCTGGTATCTTTGTAAAGCACTTTTATACTTAAAATAACTTTTATTTTTCAGTTTATGAGATTTAACAAACTTGGAAAATAGATTAATGGTATGACCGGGCATTTTAAGTACCTTAAAATAATTGTTAAAATGTATCAATTAGACCAAAATAGTAGGTACAAACTAATTTTGTGTTTTCATTAGGTTCACAAGCATATAATCATATTTTAAATGAACAATTTCTATTGTGTTCAGATATATGGTATGAAATTAAAATTTTTTTAAAACCTCAGTGTGCCCAATTAGTTGGGATATGGTGGCGACAAGATTAGTTGAGTTCAGCAGCTAGTATGAAGAACTAGTTCTCGGTCAGATTCTCAGATTAGTACTCAAGGAACATATTCTTGACATTGTCGATACTGTTCATCGGGTGGTTTTGTCCATAAGCCAGAAAATCAAAACTTCCAGGAAATAAATGGAGTCATCATTTGTGTGTCACATAAAGACCTTGCAAAGACATCAGAAGGACGGAGCAGCCAGTTTTCGTGCTAACAGCAGATAAAGATCCAGAACTGGAGGAATTTAGTACAGGCACCAGGGATCAGTATGGAAGACTGAGTCTGACTCTGAGGCAAGGATGAATTCCATCAGAACTCTTCTCAATTTCTTACCTTGACCCTAGTTCCAAAAGATAAATAAGACATTTTTCTTAGTTGGAGAATAAGAATACTGGTTTTTTAGATATGCTCTAATTTACAAGGATAGGAGTCTAAGAAAGCTGGCATTATCAACTTGATCTTTACAGTGCCCAGAGCTGAACTGGTCAACTCTCCCAGTAAATTCCCATTCACAGCTACCTTTTTTCTGTCACCAACACAGTTTTCTTCATGCCCAAGCTCTGAAACTTAGTATTATTTAGCATATTTTCAGATATAAGTAACAGAAATAAATAACCTGAGACTAAACAGGAAGATTTACTGGCTCACATAACTGAACCCCCAAGCATTGTTCGATGCAACGTCTCAACAGTGTAGGTGTCAGCCAGCTAGTTTCTTTCCATCTTAGTCTTCCTGTCTTCAGTGGTTGCATATAGAGGGAGTTTCCCCTCACACTCATAGGCTGCCTGCCAGCAGCCAGCAGGGGTACATGCTGCTCTGATCACATCCAGCAGAAAAGAACAAAGGTTATTCCAGAATACTTCCTAGAATTTGAAAGACGAACTTTCCCCAAAGTTCTCAATACGTCTGTCTTCTCATTGGCCTCTCCCAGGTTCCGGAGTGCGCCACCTGCTTTCTGAACCAGTGTCCCTGGCAAGGCATATGAAATTATCCTTAAACCAATCTTGCTCACCTTAAAGCTAAGTGTGGGGTTAGTTTTCTCCTAAGCCACATGAGCTGTGTCAGGGAAGAGTGGATACTGGAGAATGTTGGAGTCCTTTTAGGAGGGAGGAACAGGGGAAAGATATTGGAAGGCAATCAAGAATGTCTGCTTTATTTGAAAATTTTGTCTTCCCTTCACCTTGTCTAATATATTATCTATTTCTGTTGCCCCTCACTGAATCATAATCGAACTACCTACCTCCCATTTCAACCCCTTTGCAGTTCATTTCGCATAACAAATCTAAGTTGCTCTTTATTTCCTTTGTTCAAGAAACTAGAGTCAAGAAATTGCCTTTTGTCTGTCAAATAGATTTTAAACTATGTAAGTCTTATATGTCAAAAGTTCTCTCATTTTGTCTCTTTCCATGGTGAGCCTTATGTCTCATTACCAGTTGTTTTAGCATTCTCTCTCAATGCATTTCCACATAAATTGTGCTAATTCATGCCTGCTTCTCTCCCAGGACATATATACATACATACATCAGATGATATAAAATTCTAAATGATGTATCTGTATATATATATTGCTGTAATGTAACATTCTTTCATTCATTGTTTTGTGTGTATGCCTTCTCTCTGCAACTAAACTATAAATGCCTTATTTAAAGTACTACATATTATACTTTCATTGTGCACTAGAGCCACCTAGTAGACAGAAGAAAACATACCAATTAGATGGTTAAGAAAACACGGCTGAATGTAACTGTTGCCAAATTCAGAAAATAATCATGATAATGATTTTATCTGGCCATTAAAAATTTAGCCCACCCCCATCACACACAGAACAACTTTTGAAATCTGAAACATATAACTTTTAAAATATAATGAACTGTAGATGTGTGATTTTTGTGTAGGAGCCACAACTGTGATTTATAATAATAGCTGACCCTTCAGTGGTACTTTAATCCAGACACTCTTCTAAGTGCTTTTGTATGCACTTAATTATATAATCCTCAGAGCAATGCCTAACGGTAGTTACCACTAGTTTGTCCATTTTATAAATAAGGAAATTCAGGCATAGTGATATTCACTTACTTGCCAAAGTCACCCAGTTAGCACATAATGGAGCTGGATTTTCAGCTTGTGTAGCCTGACTCCACACTCCATGCTCTTAACTCAAATAGTTAATATTTCAGTGATCATTACTCTTGTAACTACATATGTATACACACAATCCAAAAGGATAGACTTCACAGGGTGCAAAGATTTAAATAAATACTCCAAAAACAAATAGGCATAAAAATTGATCCCTCATACTTCAGCGTAATAAAATAAATTTCAAACTGTGAAGTATCCAACAGTAATTTCATGTATGTGAATGAAACTAAATTCTATCAGCTTATGTGCCCTGTCTCATTGAGTATCATTTCTGCTAGATGACCAAAAGCTATCTCATAATCTTGGGATTGTTTTTGAGTAATAAAGAATTAATGATCTATGTTTTTTGTCAAATAGTTTAAAGTATCCTGTCAGATACAGCTGATTAACAGCCTTATGAGATTCTTACCTGTGTTCCTATATTAGTATGAGGATATTATTGTTTCAGATTTATCCTTTGCAGTTTTTTAAAATATAGGATGAGAGAAACAGTTTACTGACCTGAAATAATTTATGAAGCCAGCAGAAGTTGTAGAATCAGATTTGAGGGTTATGCCAAGTGCTGTTTACTTTGATCATTTTGAAATTATTTTTAAAATGTTACAAATTATGGAATATGAATGATTAGTTTAACAATTTATGCTCTAAGCATACTCTTTGAGTGAAAACAAAAAGCTATTTGCTTCTTACCAATTTTTAAGTTAAAATCTTAGTACTTACTATAGAATGTGAACACTAGAAAGAATAATAGAATGTCTACTACCTAGTAATTGTGAGTCCACATATATTCAGAATCTGCTAAAGACTTACCATATATCCTGAAGACCCCTAGAAGCAAATATTTACATTAGAGCAATTAGTTCTGAAATTGTGTGAATATTTTGAATCCTATTAAGAAGGAAAATGTGTCCTCAGTTTAGCTACAGTTATGCTCTTCTACCTGTTATCTTGGTCTCAGCATTAACTTAGATTAAAGGCCTTTAAATGTTGTACACATTTTGAAAAAGCATGTGCAACTGTGAATAGTAGATTCTTAGCTCTTTTACATTAATTTTTTAATCCAATGAATCTAAATTTGGAAACTTTGAAGTTATAGCTCCTTTTCAGAAAATGGGGTTTCCCAGTCTTTGTAATTTGAAGAACTTGAATAGGCTAGGTTGGTTAGATGTCTTAAGCAGAATGTGCCATGATAATTATAGTCTTTGTCATCTCAAATTAGTTTAATATTTAATTTAGTACAGAAGAGTGAAAGGAACATTTATTCTGGGTTAAGTGTAAGTATCCCTGAAAGGTCATATAATCATAAAATACCTTAAGAACATAAGCAGATTATCACCAGTTGCTCTTCTGATATAGATATATAGAATTAATTCTAGCATAATCAGTCATTAAATAATTTTTAAAATCTAATAATAGGGATTAATAATATAATATTATTATAATAAATATTCAGTATATTAGTTTAATTTGATATTAACAAAATGAGTTTTGAA
>RJWJ010028807.1:0-21139 GCA_004363605.1 Indri indri | reverse complement strand
GTGGTTATTACTATGGTGGGATTAATTCTCCTGTTTTGGCATTATTTTCTTATTATTATGGCATCTTATACTTCTTGGATTTCTGGGTTTATAGTTTTTTTATCAAATTATGAAAATTTTCAACCATTGTTTTTAAAATATTTTTTCTTCTCCCTCTCTCTCTTCCTTCACAGGAGACTCTGATTACATGTACATCAGCCTCTTTTTAACTGATTATTGATCCTTTATTCTTATTTTCAGCTTTTTTCTCTGTGTTTTATTTTGATAGTTTCTATCACTATGTTTTCAAGTTCACCTAGTTATACTCTCTGTTACAGATCTTCTGCCAGTTACAATAGAAAGTCTGTTGTGCACGGTTGACTTATCAAAGTCTAATATTATTGGCATTCTTTTACAATTTACAATTCTTTCTAGATAATGCAGTGACCTTAAAACATCTTAACTCTATCACCTCCCCAACTTATATGACATCACTACCATGTGCTTTATTTCTATATGCATTTTAACACTGCTTGTTAGAAACAATCTAAATGAAATGTGTCTAGAAATAAAATACATGAAAGCAATTATTTTACTATGGTTTTATTTAGCCAATATTGGATATGTCCTCACATTTGCTCCCTTTGTTTCCTCTTTCTTTCTTATAGTTCCTGATGTTCACACTATAATAATTTTTTATCTACATAGAGAAAACGCTCTAGTTTTTTCATCACTGCTAGTCTACTAGTAATAAAATTATCTCCATTTTTGTCTGAAAATATGTTTCATTCCTAAAAGATATTTTCACCAATAAATATATAGAAGTCTGGGTTGTCAGTTACTTTTTTTCAGCATGTTAAATATATCATTCTATTGTCTTCTGGCTTTTTTTTTCTATTGAGAACTCAGTTGTCAGACCAATTATTAATCCTTTAAAACAAGCTGTCTTTTTTTTCTCCTCCAACTGCTAACTGTAAGATTTTTATGGTATACTTAAAAATGGTTTTCTTTTAGTTATCCTACTCGGAGTTCATGGGGCTTCTTGAATCATAATACTTTTTACCCTTTTTTCAGCTGCCTAGTGTCCACTATTTAACCTAAATCTAATTTGTTATTAAAACCGTGTATACACATTTTGTTCAGATTATTCCAGAGATAATTTAATTAAGATCAAGGTCAATGTTATCTTTCTCCAGAAAGGATCTATGTTTAAGTTTGCAAGGTACCTGAAAGCACTAATACTCAAGGAAACCCTCACTCTAATATTAGCCACTGAGATGGTACAAACCTGAGCTTCTCTAGTTGTAGGACCTCCTCCTGGTCCATATTCCCAGGATGCAGCCCTCAGAGTCTCAACTAGAGCAAGAGTGGTTCACAGGTGTCCATAACTCAGCAATATCTGTTGACTTAGCCCTGCAAGATTGTCAAAAGTGCTGCCCAATCTCTCCATATTTGGGAGGGAAGAACAGAAGGGTTAAAGAACATCTCCAAATATTGGAGTTATTACCCTGAACATCAATCCTCTCCCAGATTCTTCCTCAGAAATTCATCTCTAACTTGTCATTTCTCTCATATATTCAAGCAGACTTTTTAAAATACTTTTTCCAGCTAGTCTAATTTTTTCTCAGCCAGAGAGTTGGTTTGAGCTATGTAATTTGCCATTTCCAGAAGAGGAAATAACCCCTTTTTCACTTGCCTTCATTTTTTTTCTTTAATCACTGCAATGGCAGCAAAGAATAACAACATTGGCAAACTAAGTTTGTGGCTGGTAGTGAACAATTGTTGGAGTATAAGGGTCTTTTCTTAATTTGAGTGTTTATTGTTTGGAATCTGCCCAAATAATTGAAGCCATAGATGCTTCTTATTTCATCCTTAATTTAAATAAAATACATAAACCCAACCTCAAATATTGCTGTCTCTGAACTCCCAGTAACTCTTCTCTGAAACACTTATTTGGCCTTTACCTAAACCATTTATATTGCAATTTAATTGTTTTATGTCTGTAAGTTCTTACTCCTTAAATGGTTTGCAAGGTACTTTGGGAGTGAGACTACATTTAAATTTTTTTCTTGACACTTAAAGCTATCCATGTTATTAAAATGATAGGTACACAACAAAAATTAGATGAATGAGGTTGGAATACCTCCATTGCACTCAAGAAGTAGCCCAAACTTATTAATATTTTGTTGGAATTTAAGATCTTCATGATCTGCCACTGCCGGATTTCCCGGTTCTATCTATTACAATCCTGCTTCCCCGTGTCTGACACCAAACATCTCTGTTCTAGTCCTGCTGAACTGCCATGCTATCCCCCAACCCACTCTCACAGCTGTACCTTTGTAAATTCTATTCCCTCCGCCTGAAATGCCTTCCTCTCTGTTCTGCTCTCTCTCACCCCCATCACTTTCCATGTGACTCCTGTTAACTCATACTCAGCCATGAGAACTCAGTTTAGACCACCCCCTCTAGGAAGCCTTCCCTGATGTACTCAAGATTGGGGTAAATATCTGTTCTAGGTGTTTCATCTTACTCTTCCCATCACTGTGCTTTCAATACTATGTCATAATCATCACTTTACTTGTATGTCTCCTACACTTTACTATTTATTAGTTTCTTGAGAGACTTACTAATTTATTGTTAATCTGGTTATTGTCTTTCCAGCTCCTAGGTTCTCAACAAATGTTGAAAAAGTGACCAGAAGAAGGATAGAAGGAATGAAGGAATATAGGCTAAAATAACAATCAATTTTTTGAAAATTAATCAAATGACAGGTTGTAACAATATGAAAATGGGTATTTTGAAATATATCATCAGATCCCAATTGATTATAAAGAAGATAAAATAAAGTCATGTGCATCTGGGAAAATCCTTAAAGAAGAGAAAAAAGATAAATACCCTGTTGATCTTTAAAAGAAAAAGAAATATTGGTCAGCCTGAAACACAGTGCCAGGGAAGTTACAAAGATAAATCATCAAAATGATCAATTTGCAATCACCCAGAAGAGCATAACACACTGGGTAGCAACCAACATGGCTTTTAGAGGAACAAATCATGCCAGACCAATTTAATTTCCTTCTATGATAGAGTGACAGGCCTTGTAGATAAAAAGGATGCAATAGATGTAATCTCTCTAGACTTCTGTAAGCCTTTGATTCTGTCCTACCTGACATTCTCATCAACAAACTGGGGAGATCTAATCTAAACCGCACAACTATTCAGAGGATGCACAGCCCACTGGACAGAGGCACCCAGAGAGCGCTTGTCAATGGCTTAGCATTAACCCCAGGGAACATTACTGGCCTTGTCGCAGGGCCTAGGATCATTTGACTAGTTTACAGGCAAATGAAACGTGAAACTATAAATGTAGGTGTATATGCAATGAAGGATATGTTTACACAGCAACAGCCGCAAATATATTTGGAGTTGGAGGAGTGTTTCTGCATAGACTTACTTGGCATAAAACAAATGGATCAGTAAACAAATATATACTTGGAGAGTAACTTATCGTTGTACAGAAGAGATTGTTTTACCTAAGAATCGCAGTCCTAAGTCTATAATAGTATCCCTGGAAGTGTCATAACGCCACCACCACCACTGCCTGTGCTGTTTCCCTGCGTGGAATCTCTGCTAATCAACACTCTGATATCTGCTTCTAGCATCTGTTTGTTCTGTGTCACGTGGACTCCCTGTTCCACCTTCTGCTATCCTCTTCCGGCTTCCTCTGCTCTCCCAGTGACTCTTTCAGCCCTATTCTCCCTCTTCCGGTTCTGCCTCGTCACATCTACCTTCACTCATGACATCTGACCACTTGTTCTTGTCCGTGTTTTCTTCCCCTGCTCGATATCCTGAAGGTACAGGTAGATGAGATAGAGTGAATGGAAGCTCAAGATAATAAAGAAGTTAATAAAATGCAGAGATGAGCTAGACCAGTGGCCACCAGGGTTTCCTGGGATTTCTTCCTAAAGGACAGTTCAGAAGGCTTGGAGACGGGGCCTGGACAGTGAAGGATGAGGGGGTGGGCTTGCAGGAGCGGGCAACTGGAAAGGACCTGCAGAAAGTGGAATGATGTTAGGACCAAGTTTGGAGATTCGAGAAAGAATTGTCCATCTAGACAATGGCCCAAAGATAAGGTCCAAGAGATCGGACCAGCTGGGTGGTAGAAAAAAACCACTTAATTTGAAATCATAAGATCTGTCACTTACTAGTTCTTGGATTAGGACAGTCATTTAAATTTTCTGAGTCTGATTTGTTGATTATAAAATAGAGTTATTACCTAATTAAGCAACACATGAGGATCAAATGAAAGAATATATATGAAGGCATGGTGTCGTAGTCCACTTTGTGTTGCTATCATAGAATACCTGAGGCTGGGTAATTTACAAAGAAAAGAGGTTTGTGTAGCTCATGGTCCTGCAGCCTGGTACGTTCGAGAGGCATGGCACTGGCATCTGATCAGCTTCTGGTGAGGACTTCATGCTGCTTCTGCTCATGACTGAAAATGGAAAGAGAGCTGGTGTGTGCAAAGAGATCATATGGCAAGAGAGAAAAACCAATGAAGCCAGACTCTTTTTAACAACCTGCTGTCTGAAAACTAATCCATTCCTGGGAAAGGGAGAACTCACTCACCCCCACGGGAGGGCATTAATCTGTTCATGAGGAATCCACCCCCATGACCCAAACACCTCCCACTAGGCCCCACCTCCCAACCCTGTCACATTGGGGATCAGATTTCAGTGAGTTTTGGCAGCAACAAACCACATCCAAACCATAGTACACAGTCAACTCTACAGTAGTATATGGCTGCTAAATGACATTGTTATTAGTTACATAGAGATGACTGTCCTTTAGGGCTCCATGAAAGGCCTCCTGGCAGCTGCACTGCTGTGATGTTTATGTAAACTCGTGGACTAAAAATAAAGAGAGGTCTGCTCTGCTCTCTGGGGAAAAAAATCTTAAGTCTAAAAGGGCCAATTAGATTAAATGTCCCTTCTGGAAAGAACAAACTAACAACTAAATGGAATTTGTATTTTGTAAAGAAGAGTGAGTTAGATTTGAAGATAACCTCAGAATTTATTTCTGGGCCTTTTTCTTCATAGAAACGATGAAGCTAGACTCTAGCAGTAAATATATCAGGTGGTGATAGATTTTGGAGGCAAAATAGAGAACTGAGGTTTTATCAAGAAAGTACAAAGCCAAAAATATATTTTCTCAGCACTTTGTTCTAGATATCTGATCAATATTACAGATGGCAGGATGGCAGAAAAATGGGACTAATTTCATATTTTCAATTTACTTTGTATATGCAGATGATGGTAGGTGATTATAATAATACCTGTCATAGTCTTACTGGTTTGTGGGTGGCAAAGCTTCCCACAAACTGTATCTTCTTGGGTTCATACTATCTCTGAAAAGTAAATAGAAGTAATATTCTTCTTCCCGTTTCACAGGTGAGGAAACTGAAATAATCAATACAAGGTCACATAATTGAATATTGGTTGAACCTGTACCTAAACCAAGACCTTTGATTCCTAAGAGAGACCTCTGCTATATAGAAATATTGTTTATAGCTGTTGACATATTTTGAATACATGTTCTCAGTAAAGGCCCTTATGAGGCTGCTTATAAATTCTAAAAGTTCATTTGTAATGAATTTGATATTTATATGCACTTAATAACATAAATTTGAGGGTGTGGAAAAGCGTTTTCTTGCCATTTAATTAGATGACTCAACAAGCCCATTGCTAGTGATGTCTGAGCAGAAGAGTTCTTGAGACGGCCAAGGGATGAGTCAAGCACGGAGGCTGAGGAGGCGGATAGACAGAGCCCAGAACCTAACTTCTTAGTGATGAATTAACCTGCTCTGGAGGAATGGTTACATGTCAAGTTTTAAATACAGTGATGGTTTTATTCTACGTACATTTTAAACAGTCCTCCTGAATTCAATTTGCTTTATAGACCTGAATTGATTCATTTCGATCTTATTCATAAGAAAGTCTATTGTGCCATTTTACTCCCAAAAAAACTGAATTTTAAAAAAGGTAAATTGCCTAAAATAGAAGGTAAAGGGTTATATTTTAAAATTGATTAATTATGAGTTATTACTCATTACTCAAGTTATTACTTATAATTAATCAATTTTAAAATATAACCCTTTACCTTGCAGCAGTGTCCAAGGGACAGAAATCAACTTCATTCTTGACTTAAACTTCAGTTTAGTACACAAAGAAATTATAAGGACATAACCTAATAGGTTTCTTTTTCTTCCCTTTATAAAAGGGGGCGGGGGGGGAACTTAACTTGGAAAAGAAAAGAAAGTAAATAGCAGCCAAGATGCAGGAGGGCAGTGGTGCGCCAGCGGCAGTTGTCTCATTGCATTTTGCACATCTGAAAGAGCAGAAAGTCTCGCTTAAAGTAGAATGATTAAAACCTACCATATGTGAGTGTACTTCGAAATTTTTAGATTTATTCTCCAGTATCCAACTTCCGTATCCTTCAGGTAGCCCCCTCGTGCTTTCTTGGAATGCTGTTCACAAAGGTGAATCCTGGGGCCACCTGCTGATTGCAAACTTAGGTCATTATCTGGACCCAAACAGAAAACAGACACCGTGGTACAGAGCATGAGAGAGGTGGGAGACGCCAGAGAAAATGCGCTACAAAAATACTAGTGGGGTTCACTGAAGAGAGAAAGGGAAACCAACAGCAGGGAAAGGAAGGACTGGGGAGACGTGAGGCTCCAGTCGAAAGGAGAAAAAGAAAATGGTAAGCGTGAGACTGCACGTGGGATGCTGTTTATATTTTAAAGATGAAAGGAGAATAAACATGATGCTTCACCAAGCATCAATTGATGTTGTGAGAACGAGGCAGGAATTCCTTAATTAAACACCCAGGATTAGCAATGAGAATTCTACTCCGTGCCCAGCGCAGTGCTGAATCCTTTCTGGGAATCGCCTCATTACTCTCCACCAGAATCCCGTAGCTTAGCCCAGCTATGGTGAGGAGGAAAAAGAGGCCGGGAGAGAGCACACGGCCTCCCCAAAGGCACCCACCCACTCCACAGGAAGTCCCCCCTGGAGGAAAAGGGGTAAAAAATAGCTATAGTGAACACTTACGGAATGCTACTATGTGCCAAGCCTTGCATGCATTACTTCATTCAGAGCTCAAACAACTCCGCGAGGAAGCCACTGTGTCATCCATGAGGAGTATCAATGAGGAAATCGAGGCACAGAGTTGAGCTGCCTGCAGCCTCCCGGCTAGTAAACAGTGAACCAGGATTCAAATCCTGGCTGAAGAACCCAGGCTGCTTAAAATACTTTTCACAGCAATAGTAACCTTGCAGAGTTGATGCGAGCATTCAAATGAGTTAATATACGTAAAATGCTTAGAACTATGTCTGGCACATAATAAACATTTGATAAAGACTATTCGTGTTATTACTAACATTATCATACCTTGTTGCCTCTGAAAATGTAGAACACAAAGCCAGTGGGAAATAAAACCAGAATGGTCAGTGTTCCAGGAAAATGTATTAAAAGAGAATAGGCAGGATCTGTGAACATGGGGGTTTTTGAAGGATAACCCAACTTCTGTTTGAGCACCAGTTTCCATGCTCAGGGGAATGCGTAGGGGATACTGGGACGTGAAATTGAAAAGAAAGACTGGCCAGGAGGAAACTAAATCAGAGGTTTCCTGAAACACAGTCAGCAGCTAGAAATCTCACACAGTAGGAAACCAACTCATCGGGGCTGGCACATGTGTTTGGCTGTGGAAAGGAAAGCAATGCGAGGTATTCCCGGGACTCCCCTCTTCACGGTTCTCCAGGACTCATAAGTAAGTGTTAATGTCCAGCGAGACTCCTGACCAGGTCCTCAGCTTCTCTTAGTTCTAGTTCCAGTTCTAGTTCTAGTTCTAGTTCTTGTCTCAGCTCTAGTTCTCAGAGGAAGGCATTTTTAGGAGGGATCCTTTCTTCTTCGATATTTAGTGAGCACCGACTTTGAGACTAGAGGGACAAGCAAGTCAATGTCCCCGCCCATAAGAAAACTCACAGTCTTTAGTGCAATGTTAGTCACTGAGGAGACGGTGGATTTCTTAAACTCAACATTCGGACACATGTCGCCAAAATGTGTGAAACGAATTTCAGAGCCGAGGGCTTTGTGTGTGTGCATGTGTGTGCATATGTGTGCACACGTGTGTAGATGCAAGCCGATGAGGAAAGAGTGCATGGAAGTGGGCAGAGACGAGGTGACAGTGGCAGCTCATGAGTCGACAGCTGGTGGTGGCCATGGCTCCAAGGACTGGAACGCAGAAGCAGGGACTACTTTTAGGTTACACCTTTTACTGCCAATCATTTGCAAGAGAGCATAGATTTCCTTCATTAATCACGGGCCTTTTTTTTTCTGGCTCTTCTCTTCCTTATCTGTCAGCCGTCTTTGGAACAAAAAAATATTTAAGAGCCATCTCAATTTTTCCAGGATGGAACTTTGCTGCGATTGGTCTGCTACTTACAAACACAAGGAAGCCCCTTATTTTATCAGTCTTCTCCCACACAGCTGTCATAAGGCCAGAGTATCCCTGAAGGCCCTTTTTGGCCATTTGCAGAGAAACTTCTCTCCGGCCTTGGTTCCGTGTACATGCATCGTTCCTGAAATGGAATGCCAGCAATGTTGCCTGAAGCAACCCAACACACGCAACAATATGTGTATTCATCAGAACATTAAATAGCGAGACAATTCTACAGCACAGGCTTTCGATCTGTTGAGTCTAAGCCCTTAGAGTCTAGCTCCATCCCTCCCCAGAATATGCATTGGATTGCACATTTTGTAGCAAAGCTTATGGCAATTATCACCCAAATCCATAATTAGCAAGTGGTAACGTATAGGCAGATAGATCCACTTAGGGTGACATCTCTGACAGGTTGACATCCCCCTCCCACCCACCTTCAAAAATCCCTGCAAGGCTTCTATTTTAAATGTGACCATGTTCAAATACGACGTTGGCAAGCCTCGTCTCGCGTTCGTGGAGGGGGGAGGGGGCTATAAAAGCTACATGTTCACACAGGCATGGCAGAGCCCATGCATAAACCATTTGGTTTTGCAATTAAAAACAGGTTTGGCTTCCCTCCGCATCAGTAAGACAACGTCAAAGCAACATTCATCCCGAAAATTTTCCCTTGTGAATTCAAATGAACTGTGAGTCTTGGGGTTCTCTTTGTTTGCATGTGCATGCCTTGAGAGAGAATTTTAGGAAGGATTCAGTGTGTTTATTTCTGAGGTAGTGCCGCTGCTGTGTGTGTCGAATCCGTCCTATGCTACCAGATCGGTCTCAGTTACACTTTGCATTCCGGGTCCCTTAGATATATGTTTAGTATTTTGGATTCTTCCCATCGGGCTGATTACTGCAGGTGAACTAACTCTCCAAGTCCGACCCCTTTGCGCCAGAAAATGATCAGTCATTCCAAAGATCTGCCTGCAATTCACTCCCACAGACTGGACCTGAGTTTCAAAGATACTAAAAGATATAAATGTGCTTCTAACCAGGAAGAGTAATAAATTTGACTGCAATGATGGCTAATTATATCTTTATTGTTGTCATTCTTGAATGATACATTGAACAATTAGATCCTATGATATTGGGAGAAATCTCTACCTTAAAGCTAAAATCTTTGTCTTCACTGTATAACAAAGAGCTCAGAAGGAGCCCATAAAAGCCCATCCTAGTTCCAGCGAACTCACCAATTTTCTACCCGGTAGAAAATTACTTCCATTTTCCTTTCTCTCATTCTTTCCCCATTCAGTTGGAGGGAAAGAACGAGTAACCTTTATTTGAGTGTTTACTGTGAAATTATAAGTTCGAAAGTTTTGCCACGTAAGAAAATGCTAAATAGCAAGCCGGTCCTCATTCATGAATCAAAAACCATCCGAGCCTGGGCCCCTCCGCATATGAAGATCTGAGCAGCAGAACAGTGGCCAGCACCTGAGGCCCATCCACTGATGTATGAGGAAAGTTCTGTGAAAAGACGATGTATTAGGAATGTCAATTTTTGAAGGATAATGGTGACGAATAATATTAATTAAAAGAGAAAGACAGGCAACAAGAAACAATGAATCTTCATGTAGCATGCATGATCTAAAAGTTATCATGGAATGAATTTGCCTCTATTTCATTGATGAAAGTCTCACCAGACTCCACTTAGGAAAGTTTATTGGTGTTTCTTTGAAATTATCTTATCTTACAATATCACCATCGAAAATTGTTCAATAGAATAATTACTAAAATATAGATCAACTTCCTACTGTATCATTCTGAAATCTATAATTTGAGGTAAATAGAAAACATTTTTAGAATGCATGAAGTAAAAATATTATCAGCATGAAGTAAATAAAAGTATACCAATATGTATACTTGTAAATAAAGTAAATACAAACATGCTAATATGACCCTGTGTAGTTACATTAAAAATTCCTTTAGCCTATTTTGTCACATATTTTACTTTTGTATAAGATATAGATACATGCACATAATTTTATATTTCTCAAAAATATATATTTTGCTTGCTTTTGATCTGTGCACTCAGTAACTAGGAAAAGAAAAATTCAATTGTTCTAAATATAAATTTTTATTTTTGCTTTGATAAAGGACATCAATGCTGTCAATTAAAAAGTTATTAACTATAAATATTTTTCATTTTAATTCCATGTATTGGAGGTTTTTCACTGACTTTGGGCTCCCATTTTCTGGCCTTGTGTTTTCCAACCTTATCCATAAAAGGTAAAGCATATGAAACAATTTTAAGTTTAGTCCAGTCAAGGCAAAATAAATTCGATTTTAACATGATGAAAATAACATAATTTTTGAAAAAAAAATCATATACATAAAAATAAATATATATGATAATGAAATGATTTAACAGATCTTTATGTAATTTGAGTCTTTCTCTCATTTAACAATACACTGCTTCTTATTGAAAGCATTTTTTAATGAGCAAGGAAGTGCTACCAATTAATTTAAATGTTGATTAGAAAAGAGAAACCATCTGTGCTTTTTATAAGCTTATAAATTTGACCAGAGTAGCTACTTTATTTGGGTATATTCTTTATTAATTTAGTGTTAATAGCTCCATATCCTAACACCTATGTATCCTAAGTTGTAAGAAAAAGAAAGGAATGAAAGATGTTATTGGGTCTTTAACCTCGTGTTTTCAAATGCCCAATAAGTGACACAATCAAGTGATTAAAGAAGGTTATTGAGTTAGAGAAGGGTTAAATAAGGAAATATTCAGAATTCATACGGAATTGTGACAATTAGTTTTTATGAGAGCTCAGATAGGCCAAATGTAAAGGATTGCTTCGAGGAGTGGGTTGAAGAATCAGAAAGTTGCCTAACGAAAATTTTTAGATCTTAATCATGGGCTTGTATTTCAGTCAATTAAACACCCTCCATGGAAAGAAAAGATGTACACAAGTCATTATATAATTACACTAATTTGTCATATGCCTGAACTGAAAAATCCCACTGTGGAACTTATTTCCAACAACTAGGACGGCATAGTACTTTTTTAAAGTTTGTCAGTGTTGTTTAGTTTTGGTTTTGAGCCGTGCATTCGTTCTTATAAGTGGGAGAATCCACCTTCCCAAACTCACCAGAAATTACCTTTCCGAGGAGGCTTTCTTGATACAAACAAAATGAAATTAAAGCACCTGCATATTAAAACCACATCACTTAACCTGCTCGCGTAACATCAAACATGAATAAGCAGGCAAGTCCTCTCTTTTTCTCCCTGTGGCTTAGAGCAAGGCACCGAGCTTAAAAGTGAAATTCTGTCTCTCCTCTGCATCTGTGCTCATACACGTCCTATAAAAACGGGACCAAAAGCACAGACCTACTCCACAGGTGCGCTGTGGAAGCTGCTAGTAAAAATGATTTTAAAATATTTGGAAACTGCCAAGCTCCGAGAAAATACTTATTAAAGACCAATAAAGTGGTGGAAATTGAGGAGGAAACATACAGTAAACTTTTGTGTGTGTGCGTTAAGGAAGTCGGTTTAGTCTCTGGCCCTCACGTGGGCTTGGCTGCGGTAAACTCGCGCAAGAAAAACAAGCTTGGTCATTACTTCATAATGAAGTGCTGAGGAGAGGCTAGAACAGCAGTGCCATGCTCACGAAGTCACCCATGCGGGCACGGTCGTAGTCATTTTACCCTTAGCCGCGATAACTCACAATTTCAGAAGTGATTTAAAATTCTGCAAACAAACCTCCCAGAGCGTGTCCATATTCTTAATAATAAACTAATTATGAGTACTAGCAGAAGAAATTCAAAACAGTCAGTGGGTCTATTTCTGCCAGACGTCTGGACCATGAGGCAAGTGAAAAAGTGAATTTGGTCATTTTGACAACCAGTCTGAGATTGTTCCATCGATAGCAACTCTAGGGAGAATCGAAGTTGCATGGTCTAATGGTTCCTGATGCTGTAAATGGATACCCTTCTAAAAAAATATGGTTTTGCAAGACCAAAAGGAAGATGATTTTTTTTTACCCGATGTTGTGGCATTTGTGTCAAATATTTAATTCTTTATCTAAAAAATTATTTTAGGCTAACTCAATTCATTGGTTAATTCTGAATGATTAGCTCATTTCCAAGAATGTCTCAGTAGCACTGTTTTCAAATCTGTTCCATCCTAAGAATCCCCTGAGTCCTGTCCTAGACTCAAGAGAGCAAAATCTCTAAATGAGATCCTTAAAAAACAGACATTCTTTAAGCACTCCATTTTTTTAGGTACCCCAAATGATATTTATGATCAAGAAAGTTTGGGAAATCCAGCTTAAGTTTGCAAATTCCAGCTTAATTTGAACAGATTCAATACTGAAAAAACCAAAATACCCCAGAAGAAAAGAGAGAGAAATCCTTATTATATAGCCCCCAAAAGTGTGGTGATCTTCTTTCTTAAAGACTTTCTGAAGTTTGTTTTATAGATTTAGAGGCAGCACAATAACCAATAGTTGGTGTCCAATTTGAACACACACAAGCGCACACACACACACACAAAAAAATTTTTTTAAAGCTATTTCAACAGTTTTAGGGAATTATTTAGGTCAAAAATTGTAACCAAAGAACCTCAAACATAGCAGTCAAAAAATTGTTAAATAATACTGAATTAAAGAAAAAAATTATTTAATCACCTAATGATATCTCATTATCCAATAGCTAGTTGGCATTACATTAAAATCAATCCCAGGGTAGTAGATTTAATATGTCTTATAGATTTGAGCCTACGCAAAATGTGTATTCATGTAGAGTAGCCTTCCAAGGGTGTGACTTCTAAAGATAAAAGCTTGTAACATAATGTGTTGCTTTGAGACAGAGTAGTGCAAAGTCACAAAATACAGTGCTTTGTTTTCTGAAATTATTACTTCTGTATGGAAAATAATATTCATCATAAAGCCAGGAAATGCCAGTAAAAACAGCACATAAAACTTATTTTTGTTGTACCTTTTGATTAAGAAAACTGCACCCAACTATACCACACACCACTGGTGATTAATAACTCTGATTTTTTATAGAGACCATGAAGTCATCCAGGGCTCCTATGCACTAGTTTGCATAGCATCAGTTCAGGAAGGTCAGGCCACAAAATCTCTATGATTTAAGCTTCTCTAACCTAATAGTTCTTACTGGTCAGATGCCCCTTCCCATTCTCCGTCTCCACCAAACACGCGTACGTTGAAGTAGTGGGGTGTGGATGAACAGGTTTTCATCTCCACATGGAATTAATACTCTAGAGCTTTGGCCATAGAAGTCTTCTGAATAAATTATTACTACCATTCACTGTAGTAATGCTCTATTTTTATGAATCAAAATGGTAGTAATATTTACTTTAATAAACCAATCGCTTCATGTCACCTTACTACAGGCACAGAAACTGAGGCAGAGGGAGCTGACCACAGTCACAGGAGCCAGAAGGTGTTTTCAGATGACTGAGTCTGGTCAATATCCCAGGAAGACCCAGTAGCAATTATGGAGAGGACAGTAATTACTGTAATTATTAGTTTTATCTATAGATCTGATTAAATTCCCAAGGAAAAAACCATTATGGATAATGTAACGTAGAAGTCACAAAATGAAATTTTTACCTCCGGAAATTTTACTGACTCCGACTGCAGTGGCGATCTGTGCAATAGATCGCTGCTTGCCCTTTCACTCAGCTCAAATGCCTCGGGGAGATCCTAATACTATGTGATATTTTACTTTGGAATCAGATATATTTGCTTTGGAATCACATACCTGGAACGGTTAGCACATGACCTGAAAATTCAGTAATAAATTTAACCTCGGCCATTCGCTTATTTGTCACCTCCGTGGCATATGAGATTGAACATCCCCATTCAAAGATTGGCTTTAAAATTAGAAGCAAGAGTCTGGAAAATTGTACAGATGATATTCATAGGTTGGCGTCAATGGTAGCATCTTAACTCTTAATCTCCAAATAAAGAATAAAAAAAAGACGTAGCTGCCTCTCCATTTTTTTTTCTTTCCTAATAGACAGGGAAAACATTTTTAGACCTCCAGAGAGCCTCATCCACCATAAAAATAAAAGTTTCACCCTCAAGCGCTGTCTGCCTCTGTCCCATTTCCCTGCATTTGGCTGTGAGAGAGTGGGAAGTGAGACCAGATAATGATCCAAGGAGCCTGCTCTTCATCTGTCCTCATCTCCCCATCCTCACCCCTACCGTGCCCCAGTGTGAACAAGGCCATGTTGCAAATCCAGTGAGAATGTATAGACGCGAGCGCCATTTCTCCCAGGCTCCCCAGTAAGACGAACCAGGAATTGCTCCAGATGGGAATAGCTCAGTTTATGGCACATCCACCGCCAGGACAAGGGGAAGCTTGAATCAGAAATGGGACCTGGCGTCTCCTCCTTTTCTTGACAGAAAAAACGCCCAGTTACTGGCAGCCGCGCAGCCAGTGTAAAAGAGCAAGTCCCCTGCTGTTGCTGAGGACAAACCCAGGTGAGAAAAAGGCTCAACCCATACCACCCATCAGGCAACAAATACCTGTTGAGAGCCTATGATTATATGTGGGAGACTGCCACGAGGAGAATATCGGTGTGAGATACAGTCCACTTATACAGTCCATTTATAATGAGTAAATGAGATTTAAACATGAAAAAACCTTTGCCCAAAAAGGAAAAAAAATCTGACCCATGAGAGGTAAAAAACGTAAGTAATAGCTATAGCAATAAATAATCGGACAGGATTTCTGCGAAAAGTAAGATCACAGGCTCCTGAGATGACTGGGATAGAAATAAATCATAGATGCTGAGTTCCAGATCTGAGGGAGTTTGGGGGTGAGTCAATCATTGTTTCTGATGTAAGACTTTGCCCCGATATCTTGTTGTTCCTGACTCTCTTTAATTCATTTAAAATCGTCTCTAAACGAAGAAAAACCAAGAGGCGAGGTCATCATGGTAGAGGAAGGGGCAATAGAAACAAACATTAAAACATGTTGTTGTTTTGTTTCATTTGATTTATTCCTTCCCTGTCGGAATGTCTGGTGCTGAATTTGCTGACTTCTACGGGAAAAATGAGGCAGGACGTCTCAGAAATCTCTGAGCACGGTGAATAATTATGCTTTGTTTTTCTTTGTATACCGTTCCAATATTGCAGTAGTGGTAGTTCCAACAAGTCAGTGCAGATTCGCAAAAACAAAGTTAATGATGAAGTGAAGATTACATTCAACTTGTCATTTTTTTTAAAAAAGTTCCTTTGTTATGTGCAGCCATTTTAGCCCGAACGTCCTCCACAATTCTCTGCTTGTTACTTACATTGCTTTAATGAGGTTCAGACAATTTCTCCACCATACAGTTTCTACAATTCAGCTCCGACAGGAATGTCTCTTTAATCCCCGTGGCAGATGGAAACCTACTCTCTTGGCACTGCCCACAAGGCGTGGGTTACCGAGGTCGCTGCAATGGCTATTACAAAAGAAAAACTGATTTCCCAAAATAAGAAAAAGAAGTGGGGGGAGGGAAAAAAGAGGGAAGGGAGAAGGTAGGTGAGGTGGGGAGGGAGGGAGGTAGGAATGAAAAGGGAGAGAAAGGAAGAAAGGAAGGAAGGAAGGAAGGAAGGAAGGAAGGAAGGAAGGAAGGAAGGAAGGAAAGAGGAGAGAGAGAGAAAGAAAGAAAAGAAAAGAGAAGAAAGAAAGAAAGAAAGAAAGAAAGAAAGAAAGAAAGAAAGAGAAAGAAAGAAAGAAAGAAAGAAAGAAAGAAAGAAAGAAAGAAAGAAAGAAAGAAAGAAAGAAAGAAAAAGAAAGAAAGAAAGAAAGAAACCGTGTATTGTTTCAGAGCTGTCTTGGCTTGTCATAGAAATATTTCACTTGACTGAAATAATAGCGCAATAAAGTTATAACATCAGTTACCTCAACAACAAGCCTGCCGCCCACACAACCTTGCCATTCAAATGTCTTGCTCGTTTTTCTCGTTGCATTATGATCGGCCTCTTAGTCAAATCTCAGTTTGACTAACCTATTACCATAGGCTATTAGTTGGTCAACTTTCATCCTATTTAACAAAAACAATGAAATGGTCCCAGACACTCCTGTTGCTTCCACTGTTCTTACGGCCTCAACCAGATAATCTAGCTAATCAGCTGTGTCTGAGATTAAGGGGCCCTTTAGGACCACAAGCTCTTTTTCTTTAGTCCTTCCTTTCACAATGAAGGGATATGTTCTCAATAGCCACTAAGCATTCAATCCAATGAGGCATGTATTAAAGATATGTTTTTTTCCTTCTTCACATTTACATTTGGAAGAGGGACATTCGAGTAACTTGTAAGGAAACGAGGGACCAAAAACGGTGAGTGGAAGTAAAAGTAACAATAAAAGGCCTAATGTGCTGCTTACCATATGCCAAGCAAAGTTCTGAGAATGCTGCCCATGTTGACTCATTTAATCCTCATCACAGTTCAGTGAGGTGGGCGCTATACGTAATTACCCATTTTACAGACCAGACCATTAAAGCACAGAAAAGTTCACTGATTTGCCCAAGGTCACAGAGCAGGTAAGTGGCATCGTTAGAATCGAAATCTAGGCAGTCTGGCTCCAAATCTACACTCTTAACCCCTGTGTTGCACTGCAAGCAATAAAGGGACATTGCTTAGTAAAAGTTCTGTTGCAATCAGCACATTTATAAAATCTGATCCAGTAAAAACTGTAGATTCAAAAGAGTTTTGGGAAAAAATGAGGTTGAGGAATGATTTTCCAAAATCCACATTAAATTCTAAGAACCTGAATTCACACATCAAATTTTCTATGGCTAAAGCCTCATTTGAAAAAAAAATGTTTCATATCCAAGAAGGATTGAGTCCCAGTTTCCTCATCCACATAATGGAAGTAACACAGCCCTGCCTTATAAAGTCGTCGGGAGGATTCAGATCATGTATGCAAAGTCCACGGCATGCGGTTTGATGTATGGTAGATGACCAATAAACGGTAGCTACTATTTGTAACCGTTATTGGATTTTCTCCATGTGTTTCTCACTATCAGATCTATCTTGCATCTGGGTGTCTCCTCTCACTTCAGAGAGCAAATAAATGTTCCCACTCTCCCATCAAAACAAACCACAATGCTATGAAATGGTATCTTGAACAGAGCTCCAATTGGGAAAGAGCAAATACATAAGCTAGTACTCCCTGGCCTTAATAATCAGGTTTCAAAGGAAGCCCTTGTATGTGATGGTGAAAGTTATTTTAGAAAGATCTGTTAGAGCAGATACAGAGATGGAAACTTGGATAGACACACTGGCTAGAAGAAGAAAGTTACAGCCTTGTAGTTATAATTAGATAAGATGCATCCAAACACATTTATGAACCAGTAACTGTAACTCCATGTATTTGGGAACAATTGGAGCATATTTCTACCGAGGATTCTCCTCTGCCAGCCTAATTTTCTCTCTGTCTCCCCTCCCCTCTCCCTCCTTTAGAGAACAGACAGGAGGTAGTCCCTTAGCATGTGAAGGAATGTGGTTCCTGGATTTGCAAAGGAAGAGGACAGGTGTTTGTCCCATTGCCCCGACAGACAGTGACTTCCTGTTCAGCTTCTTAAATGGAACTGAAGCCCCACTGTCAGTGGTCACAGAGCAGAGGCCTTGGGTTACAGGGACAGTCGGAGAGGGTGTTTTACATACTATTGATGATGCATAGAATATAAAAGTAATTACAGTGCAAAAGGTAAATGGTTACACATAACCTAATTCATACGTCCTGATTTCTACCTACCACTACTGTGTCCCACAACCAAGGCAGAAAAAATTTTCATTTGAATAGTCAGTGACCAACATAGATATAATAGAGTGGGCACACACGTCTGTGTGTCTTTTTCTTTATGTGTGTATTTGTGTGTGTGTCTGAATTTGCATGCATCTGCATATGTCTATGTCCAAATATATGTGTGTCCATCTGTGTGTGTGTCTATGTGTGTGTGTCGGGGTGTGTCTGTTTGCCTGTATCTGTGTATTTCTGTGTATCTCTTTGTAAATTGTGTCTCTGTGTGTTTGTGTCTGTTTGTCTGCTGTGGATCTGTGTATGTGCCTGTAAGTTTGTAGGCGCATTTATGTCTATGTGGGCATGTAGAGAGCTATGAAGAAATAAATGCAAATGCATTCTAGAGCACGATGTTTCTGTTTAAGGGATCGGCCCCTAATGCACACCTGAACTGTGTATAGATGTAAATGTGGCCTGGGCAAGGTAGACAAGGAGGGAAAAGGGGAAAGAGGGATGCACGATCCACAAGTGAAATGGCCAAGGACCTGTTCTCTGTTGGGTTAGCTGCCATGCTGAAATCCATGCTACTCCCAGCCATGCTGAAAGTGTGCACTTTCTTGCACACTTTTGAACTGATATATGAAGGCGCATTGCTGGGAGCCACCGGAGTTCCTGCTTGAGAAAGACAACACTCAAAGAGGATGGAAGAAATCTGTCTCCCTCTCATAGTACATAGTACATGAAAGCCCATAAACCCAAGAGGAGAACTCTATCCATTCATTTATGAGGTGACTTAATTAGAGGTTTTACTAACTTTCTTTTCCCCAAAGCCAGTATTGTTTCTTTCATCAAGCTGGCATTTTCTAATATAAACAGTAATATTTTGGTGCACATCCTAAACGTGAACAAATAAATATTCTACTGGAAAGCTTTGCAGAACTCTAACACTAGTAAACAATGGGTAAAGAAATCTGCACGAGACAAATGCAAAATGTTGATTGGACGAAATGAAACTTTGCAGAGTTGCAAACTTCAGGGTAATTTTTACCAGAGAATCCTAAACAGCCAAATCCCCATCCCAGCCCTACACCTGCTGGTATTAAAAAGTATTATAAGGCAATAGGAGAGAGAGTGGGGGAGGGGTATAAAAACAAGTAATTTGAAAGATAACTTCGGAAAAGTTTGTAAACCAGCATGACTGTGTGTGTGTGTGTGTGTGGTTGCACTTGATTTAGATATCAGGGCACAGTTTATGACCCCTAGGCTGATAGTCAGATGGCCTGAATTTTCATCTCTATCCTTCAACTGATTTCTGATTTCCTGATTGGCCTTAGGCAAGTCACTTCCAGTTGCCCAGGTGGTTCCAGGGACCCTATTCTGCCAGGCTGTGTTGGTTTGAATCCTTTCTCAACCACTTCACAGCTATGCAACTTTGGTCAAGTTCGGTAACCTTCTTAGACCTCGGTTTTCCCATCTGTAAAATGAGGATAATAGCAGTGTCTGGTCCATAAAGCTGTGGGGAGGGGCCAATGAGACCATGTGTGTAAAGAATCGTTTGGACCATGGCAAGTGCTCAGTGAATATTAGCCATTGTTACGAGCTGTGAGTCACCGTTTCCTCATGTAGGGACATGAGAGGGTCAGACCGGTGACCTAATGAATTCTTCAGGTCAGTCTTCAGGAAAACTCTGTCACGTGGAATGCAGCTAATAACCCAACCTGCCCACATCTCTGCAGCACGGAGCCCTCATCAGCTCTCATCCAGCAACGCTCACCCACCACACTGCTGGCTGCACAGGCTTTACTGATTCCTATTTCACATGCAATTCTATCAACCGTGTTTAACTGATTTCTCAGACTGCAGCAAATTAGTCACCCAAATTAGGAAGGACAAAGAATGCGAGAAGAAAAACACCTTGTGAGCCAGAGTGATTGCAAACAGTCTGACATTACAGAAAGAGAGAGTAAACCATTGCTATCCCAGAATAACATACGTGTGCACAACCATGACTCCAAGTCATTAAAAACTTTGGAATTACGTTTAGTAAACTATTTCTATCAAAAAATTATGAGCATTTCACAGGCTCGGGAATTATCAGTTTCTGATTATTTTTCTTAGGGGCAAAATGGCACTGGATATTGTTGAGGTCTCTCCCCAGACGTCCCTTGGCTTGGCTTCTCTGGCCATGCTAAACAGGATAAGGCTGCCCAGGGTGGTTCTTGGCCAACAGGGACTGCAGGGAAGTTGTCCTGTACAGACTTGACTTCAACATCCGGCCACACTCATGCTTACCCCCAATAGCAGTGGTTTCTTTCTTTGGCACTCATATCACCTGCTTTTTGTCCACCCTAAAAAATAATGAGTTCGGAAATTCGGACTCAAGGAAACCTAGAATAATCTTTGAATCCTGCCTCAGCCACTTGCTGGCTATGCAACATGGGGCAAGACATTTGAACATCTGTGCACACCATTTTCTCATCTGTACCGTGCGTAGTAATGCCTTACTTCCCAGGGCTGTTGAGGAGAGGGAAGGAGATCGTGGTTGTAGAGCACAGGGCTGGGAGAGAGGAAGTGTTCACGATGCAGTAGTCATCCCTGGTGACCGTCTTCACTGCATCTAGGATTTTGACAGGTCTTCCCAACCACAGCTCGACCCGCCCCATCGGAGGCATAATGGGTGAAGAATAGGTTTGGAGTCAGAAGACCCAGATTGGAATTCCCTTCTATCATCCACCATCTGTGTGGTCTCAGGGCACATTATTTAGGCATTCTGAGGCTCACCTTCTTCCACCTGTATCCTGGGGGTACCACAATTTACCTGGAAGATTCGCCATGAGGATTTAGTTAAGGTACATATTTAAAGAGAATGTCTCATAGAAATAGGTAATAAACACTTAAAATACCTTATACT
>RJWJ010028806.1:0-21167 GCA_004363605.1 Indri indri | reverse complement strand
CATTCCTTCGATGTAGAGATGTAAGAGGTTTCCTTGAGTAAAGGGGAGGGTCCAGATCGTCATTTTCTTTCTTTCTCTATCAAGCTTATTGAAGGAATAAGTCCCTGCCTTTCTATAACCTCAGGTAATATAAACAGAGATTCCAGGTCTAACAGGTCATGAAAACTTGTAATTCTTCATTTCTTTAAATTTATATTCAGAATGTTTGCATGAATGAATAACCTTGAGGAAAATAGCATTGCTCTCCAATTTCTTCCTTTCCTTTCCTTCCTTCCTTTCCTTTCCTTCCTTCCTTTCTTTCTTTCTTCCTTCCTTTCCTTTCCTCCTTCCTTCCTTCCTTCCTTCCTTCCTTCCTTCCTTTCTCTTTCTTTCTTTCTTTCTTTCTTTCTTTCTTTCTTTCTTTCTTTCTTTCTTTCTTTCTTTCTTTCTTTCTTTCTTTCTTTCTTTCTTTTTCTTTTCTTTTCTTTCTGCTGGAAATAAGCCTAAGACACAACCTTTCCTTCTAGATTTTCTTTAACCACTGTATGTTAACACATCTTTATGTGCAAAAGTAGATTTAGAAAATTAATAGCCCAATTAACACTATAAACTAAAGTTGGTAACAAGTATGTTCAAATCTAGGTCAATTCTAAGTCGCAGACACTTAAACTTAGGGATTTTGGCAAGAACTATCAAGTGGCTGAAATAAATAAAGAAAACAGAAATGGCACTGATTAGAACATTGGAAGAAACTCAGAATTCCATCATTTAACAAAGTGCTTAATATTGTAGAGCATGTTATTGTGATATATTTTAAATTAAAGTGTTAAATATATTTGATCATTTTAAACGATCTCTGCAAACATTTTATAAAATGTTCATGGTTGCAAGACTCATTTCATTGTACATACTTGTATGTTCTGTACAATTTGAATTCATTAATTAAGGTAGCTAGTTTTGAATGATCTTTTTATCCCAGTTTACTCTACGTTCTAGTCTAAACCTCATCTAAGCTAAGAAATAGCCTCAAACTCTAAAGTAATGTATTTAGAAAGATAATATATTTAGAATACAAATGTATGTTTTTGGATCAAAGTTGATATTAATTTATAAATGAAATTATGAATACATGAAATATCCAGGTTTTTAAAGTTTTATTTATAATTGACACAGTAATTATACATATTTATGGAGCATAGTGTGATGTTTCAATGCATGTATACATTGTATAATGATCAAATCAGGACAATTAGCATATGTCTCATTTTAAACATTTGTCATTTCTTTGTGGTGATAACATTAAAATCCTTTCTTCTAGCTATCTTGAAATGTATAATACATTATTATTAGCTATAGTCTCCCTAATGTGTAATAGAACACCAGAACTTATTTTTTTCCTGTCTGACTGTAACTTTGTACTCTTCAACAAACCTCTTCCCTTACTCCTTGCTTCCACCCATCTTCAGCTTCTGGTGACCAATATTCTCCTCTTTACTTCTATGAGATCAACTTTTTTAGATTCCACGTATGAGTGAGTGAGATCATGCAGTGTTTGCCTTTCTATTCCTGGCTTATTTCACTGAACTTAGTGTCCTCCAGGTTCATCCACATTGATACAAATGACATGATGCTATTTTGTTTTATGGCTGAAAAACGAGATATGTATATCTTGTGTGTGTGTGTATACACATCATGTGTGTGTGTATATATATATATATATATATAGTGTGTGTGTGTGCATAGATATATAGTGTGTATATACATGCATATATATAGTGTGTGTATATATACACACACATCATATATATATGTGTATATGTATCATATATATATATATCTCACATATTTTTATCCATTTATTGTAGATGAGCGCTTAGGTTGATTCTGTATCTTGGCTTTTGTCAATAGTGCTGCAGTAAATATGTAAGTGCAGATATCTCTTCGACATACTGATTTTATTTCCTTTGAATATATACCCAGTAATGCGATTGCTGGATCATATGGTAATTATATTTTAAGTTTTTTGAGGAACCTCCAAATGGTTTTCCATAATAGCCGTACTAGTTTACATTCTAACCCACATTATATAAAAGTGCCCCTTTCTCCACATCCTTGCCAACATTTGTTAATAGCCATTCTAACTGGGGCGAGGTGATATTTCATTGTGGTTTTGATTTGCATTTCCCCTCTGATTACTGATGTTGAGCATTTTTTCATATAACCATTGGCCCATTTGTTTTGGGAAATGTCTATTCAGGTCTTTTGCCCATTTTAAAATACAATTGTATTCCTTGTTATTGGGCTCAGTGCCTTATATATTTTGGATATTAACCCCTTGTCACATGCATAGTTTGAAAATATTTTCTCTCATTTGGGAGGTTGTCTCTTCACTTTATTGATTGTTTCCTTTGCTGGGCAGAAGCTTTTCACTTGGATATAATCCCATTAGTCAATTTTTGCTTTTGTTGTCTATGCTTTTTAGGCCATATTAAAAAAAAAAAAAGCCGGGCCCGGTGGCTCACACCTATAATCCTAGCACTCTGGGAGGCAGAGGCGGGCAGATTGTTTGAGCTCAGGAGTTCAAGACCAGCCTGAGCAAGAGCGAGACCCCGTCTCTACTAAAATAGAAAGAAATTAATCAGACAACAAAAAATATATAGAAAAAATTAGCCGGGCATAGTGGCGCATGCCTGCAGTCCCAGCAACTCGGGAGGCTGAGGCAGAAGGATTGCTTGAGCCCAGGAGTTTGAGGTTGCTGCGAGCTAGGCCGACGCCACGGCACTCTAGCCCAGGCAAGAGAGTGAGATTCTATCTCAAAAAAAAAAAAAAAAAACCTTGACTAAACCAATGTGTCGTGGAGCCTTTGCCCTATTTTTTTCTCATCGTTTTGTAGTTTGGGGTCTTACACTTAATTCTTTAAGCTAATTTGAGTTGATTTTTATAAACGGTGAGAGATGGAGTCTAGTATTATTCTTCTGCATATGGATATCTAGTTTTCCCAGTGCCGTTTATTGAAGAGACTGTCATTTCCCTAGTGTGTATTCCTGGTGCCTTTGTTGAAAATTAGCTGGCTGTAAATGCATGGATTTATTTCTGGGTTCTCTATTCTGTTCCATAAGTCTAGAAATCTGTTTTTACGCCAGTACCATGGTGTTTTGGTTACCACAGCTTTGTAGTATATTTTTAAAGTCAAGTAATGTGATGAAATATCCAGGTTTAAAAGGTATTCAATATTTCCTAGGTTTTAAAATATTTTTGTGCATGTTCAATTTCACAGCAAACTAAAGAAAATATTTCTTCAAGTAATTTGAAATGAGTGTTTAAAGTATAAATGCAAAATATTTGATATACGATTAATGATCACACCAGTTTGAAATTATTTTATAACTTATCTTTCATGTTCTTAATTTTATAACAATTGTAAGAGTTCACAGTATATTGTTATAATAGTGAGTTTCATAGAGGAAGAAAGTTATAGTATGACTCATTTTTAATCCATACATTAGCTATTATTGTAATGGAGGCCAAAAATGGAAAAGTTTATATGCATAAATAAAGATGTTCAGATACCAAAAAAGCCCCCCAAATTTATAAACCCCCTCTTCTTAAATGAAAATTTTAATTTTCAAAAAAACAATGTGCATATAAGAGTTTTGTTTTTTCCTTACTATCAAAAGAGTTGGATCATTATCATCTGGATGGTAAGCTAAAATGTAAGAATGTCTCTGTCGTGTATCAGAAAAATAAAAGACCAATTTTACCCCACAGATGAATTAAAATAAGTTCACTACATAGTCCTTCATAGGAGTTTCTATATCTCTTTGCATCTCTGTTTTTAACCTCTGCCTACTCATTTCCTGCTTCCTTATTACTTTGGCTTGACTCATTTCATTTCTAAATCTGGGTTATTAATAAATGGGAATTAATAAATTTATTTCCATTTATTAATTTCCTTGATTTATTAATTTCCTTGATTTATTATTACTTATTTCAAATTTCTGAGAGAGGGAATCTGGCCCATCTTGTGTTTTTGGATTAGGCCATTGGCTATATCTAATAACAATAAACACTTATTGAGAATTTGTTTTGTACTAGTCACTATGCTAAGTACTTTGATATACACTGTTCATTTAATCCTTTAATAACTCTTTAAGAATTTTACCATCCGCCTATTACTGTCTGAACTGGAGTGTCTAAAGCACATTGAGGGACCCTTATCCATTTACAAGTGAGTAGGAAGACCGATTTTGGGATAGGCTACCCTGCTTATTGATGTGCTTTGTATACATTAAAGGAGGATTTTGTCATTGATAAGAGTTAATGATTGTGATGTTGTGTGTTGAATATTAAACATTATTATTTTACAAATTAAAAACTATCCTAATTCAATTGATAAAATCAACTATTGTTGTACCTTCAACCTAAAACTATAAAATTATTAAAATTTAGTTGAGCTCTTAATCCTGATTTTTCTGGCAACTTGTTTTTGTTGAATAATTTGAGAAAAAATTCAAATTCATTCAAATTACATCTTGATCTCAAGTAGGAATAATTTAATAGTGTTCAAAAAAAGACTGAGACATGGCCGGGCGTGGTGGCTCATGCCTGTAATCCTAGCACTCTGGGAGGCTGAGGCGGGTGGATCGTTTGAGCTCAGGAGTTCGAGACCAGCCTGAGCAAGAGCAAGACCCTGTCTCTACTAAAAATAGAAATTAGCTGGGCAATTAAAATATAAATATAGAAAAAGAAAAACTAGCCGGGCATGGTGGTGTGTGCCTGTAGTCCCAGCTACTCAGGAGGCTGAGGCAGGAGGATGGCTTGAGCCCAGGAGTTTGAGGTTGCTGTGAGCTAAGCTGATGCCAGGGCACTCTAGCCCAGGCGACAGAGTGAGACTCTGTCTCCAAAAAAAAAAAAAAAAAAAAAAAAAAGACTGAGACACTCTTGAGGTATTCTTGACATTCTTAGAGCTGATGATAGGTAATTTAGTGGATAGGAAGGTAGGAACTATTACTTAGTCATTGGAATAAATATGACATTGAAACATAGCATAGCATAATATACTTTGAGTAAATCAATTCAAGACTCCCCTGAATATCCTCAGTTAGAAACTGATAGTGTTAAACTTTACAATCATTCAATGCCATTTCAGCTCTTTTATAATCATTTTGGGAAATGGTGATTTTGATTTTGTTAAAAAAATTATTGGTATATAAAACAAAGCATTTAGAATATCTTCCACCAAATCTCTTCAAGGCAGGTGTTGAACATATACATAAAATATAATTCAAGTCTGTTACATCTTGAGACTCAAAGCTTCTGTGTCCCAGACTTGTTGGATCTGTGGCTCATGGATTTGCAAGTTTGCAACCAGAATAATGTTTTGTACTAACTGGTAGGTGCAGAACTGTTTCCTGTGGTCTCTGGATGGAAAAGGTATCAACAGCTGGGTCCTAATAGTCTTCGAAGAGACAAATCAAGAAGCCTCATCAGCAAGGCCGGTGGTTGCTTTTTACATTATCCTTTCGATGAACAAAACCCTTGGGCCTGAGTGGCAGCTTCTTCTTTAAGGCTCCCTCCACTTTAAGGCTTTCCACAGTACAATTCCCAAAAGCCCTGAATGTACTCCATGCATAGAGAGAGCTGTAGAAGTCTTTGCAAGCATCAAAGAGAAAAATACAAGAAATGTGATACCATTAACTGGTCATAACTAAAGCATGAAGAATTAGTAAAACTTTCAAACACCAAACTAAAAAAACCATGTGAAAAAATCATGTATACTTGTAGATAATCTTTTTTTAATTTAAGACATATAAATTCAAATCATTCAAGCAGAAAATTCAGTCAAGTGAGATCCATTGGTAGTTTGAGTTCAAAGTCACTGAGCAAATGGAAATCATTGCAGCATCTCTCTCATTTCCCAAGTGGACATGAGACCACTCAAAATATGTCACATAATTTACAGTCCCTTGATAGTAATTGAATATACACATTGAGAATGCACTGGCAGAACACTTAAGGAAGATTGAGTGCAGGAGGACCAGCTTACGTTATTTTTGGCTCTCCTCTGGTTTTTGCTCTTAATTTTTTTTCTTGGGATTAATTTTAATTTGGTTGTTCCATCCTGTCCAAACAAATGCTGTGGCAAAAAAGATTAACAGCAGCGGCAAAGAAACTGTGATATTTAGTTTCAGAGACATCAGGTGTCATAATATAATAAGACAAAAGAAGGACAAAGGAAAATTGGCAATTTACCATAAATAATTTTTGAACTGCAAGAGTAATAGAATCAAGCCATAAAGGAGAAAAATGACTTTTGAGCTGTTTCCTAAATGTAGAGTTGGATTTTCCAAGACTTAATTTAATATTTCTATTTTAATATTTAATAATTTTATTAATATTTAGAAAAATGAAGAGATAATTTCTTAGTTAAAAATTTGAAATATTGAAATTGTCTTTCTTTTAACACTATTCTAAATTTTTGTATTTTGTATATCTATTAAAATAAATAATAAATTCTTAGACATATTTTATCAAGAGTCATTCTTTTGTTTTTTAATTTTTAATTATTATGGGTACATAATGGTTTTACATATTTATAGGGTACATGTGATGTTTTGATACAGGTATATACAACATGTACTGATCAAATCAGGGTATTTGGGGTATCCATCACCCCAATCATTTATCATTTCTTTATGTCAGGAACATTCCAATTCCACTCTTAGTTATTTTAAAGTATACCATAACTTATTGTTGAGTATAGTTACTTTGTTTTTGCTATCAAATATTGTTCATTTGGCCAGGCGCGGTGGCTCATGCCTGTAATACTAGCATTCTGGAGGCTGAGGTCGGAGAATCACTTAAGTTCAGAAGTTCAAGACCAACCTGAGCAAGAGTGAGACCCCCATCTCTATTAAAGAGAGAGAACTCGTTGTGGTGCCCACCTGCAGTCCCAGGTACTCGGGAGTCTGAGGCAGGAGGATCACTTGAGCCCAGGAGTTTGAGGTTGCTGTGAGTTAGGCTGACACCATGGCACTCTAGCCCGATGACAGAGCAAGACTCCGTCTCAAAAAAAAAAAAAAAAAAAAAAAAAAAAGTATTGTTCATTCTATCTAACTAACTATATTTTTGCAGCACGTTGTCATGCAACATGGGATCTCCCATGGTAGTAACCTTTAATATTCAAGAGAATACAGAACAAAATGGTAAGGATTTCAATTTGATTTTATAGAGACTTGCAAGTATTCCAAATATGTAATAGGAAAATGAGACCTGACAGAAACTGCTATTTGAAAGACAATTTGGTTATCTTTCTTTTTTACTCTTTCCCTCTCTCCTTCCCTCCTTTGCTTCCTTTTCTTCTTTCCCTTCCTTCCTTCTTCTCGTCTTCCTCCTTCTTCCCTTGGAGTGTGTTTGTGGAATCCACCAAAGATTTGTCCCCTGGACCTCTATTTTCCCATTTTACACACACACACACACATACACACACACACACATGTATTATATATATGTGTGTATATATATATTTTTTTTTCCAGATTTTTTTCATTATTCACTTGAGTCAAATGATCCCCTATGACTCGATTAACCCTCTGGCCACTAACATTTACTTTAGTGTGTTTAGTAAGTTTTTATTGAGGCAAAAACAGTGCAAAAACAAAAAAGTGATCAACCAAAAATGCTTATCAAGTGAACATTTTCCTGTGCTGAAGATAAATGAGAACATATGCAAACACTTTAATAGTAATACAAATTTATTTTAATATACACAAGGGAGAATTTCCCTCCTCTAAGATAGTTTATAGGGCTTTCAACTTGCTAAGAATACTAAATACATAGAGTTTTTTTTTTTGATAAAACAGTCCTTTCTCTGTTGTATAATAGGTTAAAAAATACATGTTAAGAGATAATATTTTTTACCTTTTGAGATAAGAAGAAATAAGATAATAACATAGACTCTTGCTGAAGAGATATCCTGAAGAGTTTTCGTATTATAGTTACCTATTAACTTCCTCTATCTTGCCTACTTACTTTCAATTTATTCTTGTTTTTTCCTGATGTCCTGTAACCCCCTTATCTTTTTTTAATTTTTAATTATTATGAGTACATAATAGTTGTATATATGTACAAGGTACATGTGATGTTTTGATATAGGCATATAATGTGTATTAATCAAATAAATATTAGCCCCTTTATCTTTGAAATCTTGCTTAATCATTTTGCTATCTAAATCTATCTTTTTTTGGTTTTCTTCAAGTCCTTTTAGTTATTTGGTAAGCTTCTGTCTCTAAACTAAAAGCTATCTATGGTTTTGTATTTGACTTACTACTGTATTGAATATTTTTATATCTATTACTTTACTTTCTATAACAAATTTGTATTTATATGTAGTTGGAAGTCGTCCATATTTGTTAGTTAGTAGAGATTTTAAGGACATCTTTACAGATACTATCTGTGTATAGTTCATAATAGACAATAAGACAATAAGACAATAAGACTAGAAAAGGTCTCAGGAAAAGTAATGTCCTCTCTCCGTTTTTTTTTTTAAATAATGCCAAATCTCTTCTTTTTAATCATGTTCATTTTGCCTTGGTGAGAAATAGCGTCACATATAACAGCCTTTGATGACTAAAATATACATGTATAATGTACAGTATAAATCTGAAATGTAGTAAAAAAAATCTTCAATTTTCTCTATCTTTGGAAAAACTGTACTGCCTCATTAACAGAGATTTGCAATAAAAACCAAAGATGGCATAGATTTTTAAACTGCATCAGTATTTCTGTCTCTACTTCCTATTACTGATGTTGGAAAGATTGGCTTTTTCCATAAAGCAGTGAACTAAACCAAAAGGGAACATGCAGATGTAATACAAATTCTAAACATAAAGCTCCCCAAAGAGTAAAAATCATGTTCAGATAAAATCAAAATAAATTATAGAATAAAAATGAGAAAAAGTTATAGTTATTTTTTAGCACAATAATACATTGTCTAAAGGCTATTGTCAATGATGTCAACTTTGTTGAATGGAAAATGCTGAACTGGCAGTTGATTCTGTTTCTGTCAAATCCTACTTTCCACCAGGAGGTGATGTCACTTTCTGATTACTCAGACCTTTCTCTTTCTTTCTATGAAATATGGAGACTTTCAGAAAGGGACCAGGAGATACTGTTACTTCATACCGCATTAAATGGACAAGCTTCCAAACATTTTGTAAAGTAAATCTTGAGTTAATTCATACTGAATTTGTTTACAAATGTAAAACGCACAAATGAACAGTTTTCTAAAATAAGAATTGCATATACCCAATCAGCCTGAATGTTTTGCTTTATGAATGCGTGGGAAGGGTGTTGGTGAATATGTGCTTATCAAAATGTCATCATTGACCTTTTCCCATCCATGTTGCTGCTGATGGACAATTTTCTCTTCTGGATGCTGGAAATATTTTAGAGTCCTACAAGGGATTGTTAGAGGGACAAAGATATGATGTATTGGGTCTACTACCCACTAGCCCATGCTTTTCATCTCTATTAGCATAAATTATCTTTCCTGAAAGTACTGAGGCTCATTAAGCAAAACTCAGGTCTCTGGGACTGCAAGTAATGACCATTCAGGCATAATTGAGGCAAAGTATTAGGTTTCAGATAGAGACTCTCCTGGAAATTAAGTGATTATTTTGGATTCTTAAATGGCTACCTTCAAACACTGTGGGTTGCACATATGTGCATGTATGTTAGTGTGTGTGCACACACAGAGGTACCACAAAATAAATGTTTCATCCTAGAAAAAAATAGGGGAATAGCAGTAGTAAGTCAGAAAACTAAAAGCTAAGTAAATACCTTCAGTAATAAACTTCTAAGGTTTCAGGCACTGCTTATTCACTAACTTCGTCTTCAACAACAGCCTTTAGGTAATAGCATTATCTCCATTCTGTAGGTGGGGAAACTGAGACACAGCTTGAATAATATGTACACGGATAAATAGGGAGCAATGGAAGAGCCAGAATTTGAATGTCAATAATCTGACTCCAAAGTTTGTGTGCTTAATCACCACTCCAGGCTGCCTCTCTACCAGTTCAATCTCATATTTAAATTCAAGTCTTTAAAATAAATGATTGAATAACTTAAAACTCTGCATAAATGATTTATTTAATATTTGAGTAAAAATGAAAAATAATTTAATACATAAAGTCTTGTTGGATATAACTACAAAACTCAAGATCATAAAGAATAATGTAGATAAAATAAAAATAATTATATTTAAAAAAGGATTCTACAAAATTAGGCTATAAAAGAAGGAACTAACTGAAAAGTTAACAGAAAACGGCAAGTTCATGATACTAAACGTTCATAAATAAACAATTCTCTATCTCAAGAACAAATTATATCAGTGCACAGGAAGGGCAGAAAGACAGAAAGAGTAACAAGATACTAAATTGGCTACAATCAGAGACCTGAAAGTCAAATGCCAAAGCCACAAAGAATGGAATTCAAGCCAGAACCCTAAGGAAAAAAGAAAAGCACAATGAGAAACACCGGGCAAAAAAAAAGGAAGCTGCAACCCTAGTCATAGCACACACATGCACCAAAACAAAACAAAACAAACTTAAAACGACGACAACAACAAATTACCTAGCTGTTAAAATCACTTGGCTGTACAGCCTTAGTTGTTTACTCTGATTTAGAAATTATATTTGCAATGAGTTTGCATTGAAATTTACTTTTACTTAGCAAAACTTTTGCCAACATAAAAAGAAAGCTAAGGTGAAGACTACAAACATTTAAGAAGAAACTTTCTCTAAAAATTTCAGGAAACCTATCTAAGAACTAACATTTGATATGCAAATTGCAAACTAAAGACCATGAATGAACTAATTAATTAACAAATTCTCATTTGTTAAATTGAAGTCAAGTGACATGTTTAATGAACTGAAGGCGCATACTTCCACATTTGAGTCTTTTCGTTAAATCAGACAGAGCCTAATCAATGAATATTAGTGACATATTGCTATATAGGTCTGATTATATGCTTTCTGGTTTTTCTAAAATGTTAAACATTTCATTCTGATCATATACTTCAGAAATTGAACAGGAAGACTGGCTGTCTATAATTCAAATTTAATTGTCTTTAAACCCTAATCTCTAAATAGTCTGTTAAATAGAATGCCATTGATTAAGTGATCTACAGCTAAATCAGTGACATAAAGTCAATACAAGAATTTAAGGGTTCAATGAAGAGTTCCCTAGTAAGTTCATGTCAAGTATAATTTTTAAAAATGCTTTCTATATACTTTCAAATTATCTTAAAATCTTGAATTTTAGGGATGTTAATCTTTGAAAATGTACAGGTTTCAGTCAGGAGAATTTGTCTAGGGGGATGGGGGAATTTACGAACCTGGGTAAGTAAATAAAACGATGCTCCAGGTTTGTTTCTGCTCAGCTAACATTTATCTCTTTGGCATGATGAAGGGCAGATCAACGTTGATTGTAAAAACAAACACGATTAGCGCTAACGCAGCATATGTTAACACTGCTGCAGCCTAGTGATGAATGAGCTGTAAGCGATGCCAACACCTGTTCTTGACGGGGATGCGTGACACCCAACCCCAGTGGAGTAATGAACACTCAGACACAGCGGTAAATATCTCACCAATTATAGCGGTTTATTGGAGGAGTTCTGGTAGCATCTTCACACTCTCTCTCTCTCTCTCTCAATCTCTGATTACTTCTGTATTTGTTCATTCATTCACAACTTCACGGTTGGCTTTGAGCTATGTACATCCAGATGTAAGGGTCTATATGTATCAGCCACATGAGACATATTAAGTTACCCCAAGTCCTAAGTGACTGGCAAATGTGTTTTCGTGTCAGAATAATCCTTTCTAAAACACCGTTGTTAAATTATCTTACTTGGCCCTGACAGAGACTGAAATTATCAGACATCTCAATTAGATTGACTCTTAACTTGGCAATGCCTGAAGGGGTTTTGATAATCTCGAAACAAAATAAGAATATTTGAACATGGGTGATGATATGTTCTACGTTTAATCTACAAAATATTTAACATATGTATGAAAATTATGTAAATGTAACGTTATAAACAATGGAGTTCTGATAGTGTCTTCCAGTTCTGATATTATCTTCCAGTTCTATTCCTTTCGGCAAGGAATAAATGATGTATCTATCTGGAGCTTTGATAACATTTAGTGTCTTTTTTATGTTATATGTGGTTCCACGTCCCATATGATGTTTCTGTTAATATGGCCATAGAACGTGAATTCTTTCTATCCTTGATTTTTACCGCATTTTATTTCTGGTTACCCCTCTTTTTCTTTGCTTCAAAATTTAATTAATGAAAGTTTCTCTCCTGTCCCAAATATAATTCCTAACCTGTGGTTAGGTCACTCTTACATAGAGGGACTTGCATGGACATTATTTCTTCCCATTTTTAAGCTCTTGATTTCCAACTGTAACTTTTGCTCTATCTCCAAATTTGTTCAGAGTCTTCCACTCTTAACACTGGGTTTCCAATTCTTGCTCCTATTTTATGATGTTCCTTCTTTAATTGGCAATTTCTCAAACGGCCAGAGTCATTGCTCTTGTGTCCTCACATTTTTTCTTTCTTTTTTAATTCATTGAAATTATTAAGGGAATGTCAGTCTATCAGGTTATCGAAAAGTTACTCTTGCAAAATCCATGACCATAGGCTTTTATTAATTTTATTTATAATTTTTTTTTTTTTTTTGAGATAGAATCTGGCTCTGTTGCCCCGACTAGAGTGCAGGGCGTCAGCCTAGCTAGCCCACAGCAACCTCAAACTCCTGGGCTCAAGCGATCCTCTTGCCTCAGCCTCCTGGGTAGCTGGGACTACAGGCATGCGCCACCATGCCTGGCTAATTTTTTCTATATATATATTTTTAGTTGTCCGGATAATTTCTGTCTATTTTTAATAGAGACGGGGTCTCACTTTTGCTTAGGCTGGTCTCGAACTCCTGACCTTGAGCGATCCACCCACCTTGGCTTCCCAGAGTGCTAGGATTACAGGCATGAGCCACCGCGCCCGGCCTATTTATAATTTTGCTTAGTATTTATGTTAATGACCAGATAGCAAATCCCAAAAATAATGAAAATATTTGTTTTATTTTCCAAAGAGGACTTAAGAAATAGGTGATAAAAGTGTAGGCTCTGCAGCTAGACTCTGTAGGTTCAAAACCCTGTATTGCTGAGTGACTATGAGGAAGTTTCTTAACCCCTCTGATTTAGTTGTCTCATTTGTAAAATGGCAAATAATAATACATAGTTCGTGGGGCTGTTGTTAGGAAAAATGAGTTAATATATGTAAAGAGTGTTGTGCAGAGCTTAATACATAGTAATTTCATATATTCTAGCTAATTTCATTATTATTTAGCTCCCGTTATTACCTCCCCTTTAATCCCAGAAATTAGCACTACACCTGATATATATTAACTTTCAACCAATATTTTGAGGAAGAATGAATGAAATGAATTAATGAATCCTGCATTCAACACAATTTGCTATTCCTACATTTTTAGAACATTTATCTCCTTTGACTTCCACCTTGCTAGCATGTGACTATTCAAAATATGATCTTTAAAAACTTAATTCCATTTCTAACTCCCCAATGTTAGCCAGTGAAAACACTGCCCTGCAAGTTACATCCAGGGCAAAGGGAAGATATTTAAGAGTGGCTGGAGATGAAGTTACTACTGCAATGTCTTCCTCTCCCAGTTCTATTTTTATAACATTAAAATGCATTCCTCACATAGCAGCCAAAATGATCATTTTAAAATATAAGTCAGAACATGCTTCTCTGCTTAAACCTTCCTACAGCTTCCTATTGTAGTAAGAAGAAAATGCAAATTCCATCTAGCCTAGCTAATCAGACCCTGCTTGCCCTGATCCTACCTATTTCTCTGAGTCCATTTGCAACCTCTATGTCTTAGCTGGCACACTACACAAAATCACCATGGCCTTTTTCTTTGAAGAGGCCAAGTCTGCTTCTGCCCTTGACACTTGCTATTCCTGTCTGCAATGCTTTTCCCTTGGATTCTAACTTGGCTGACATCTTGTCATTCAGTCTCTATTGAAATGTCCTTTCTTCAAAGTGGCCTTCCTTGATCCATCCCTTCCTCCACTCTATCACCTGTTTCTGCTTTATTTTCTTTATATCATTGTCTGAAATTATCCTCTCGATGTATTTGTTTATTTGCTTATTATTATGTATTTTTCCCATTAGAATGCAAATTCCACGATGACAGCGACCTTGCCTGTCTGATTCATTATTTAGGCCCACTGTCTGGTATATTAAAAGTTATTATTAATTATCTGCTAAATTGCATTAATAAATGAGGTTAGAGACAGGACACATCCCAAAGGGCCTTGTGTGTCACTTTGTAGAAATCAAATTGTATCTCAAAGGCAAAGGAAGCCTTGAGAGGTGGACAGTAGAAGACTGGCATATGCATTTAAGAAAATTTTACAGAGGAAGAAGGATTTGAGTTGAAGAGCAGGTGAACTTTGGAAGAAGGGAGAGGTACACTCTAGGGGAGGTTCTGGAATGACACGATGGTCAAGGGTGCCATAAGGGGTGAAGCGTGTTCAGGACATGGTGAGTGAGTAGATGCGTCCACTTATTACAAAAGTTTGCTTTAAGCTAGTAGTGGCAGAAACATTGCAATGGTGGAGAGGAATAACGATGTGGGCTATTCTTCCTAAGCAAAGTGATTTGGAATTGTCCTCTAGCAAGGGTTTGTACTTTGAAAACTTCTGCTACTGGAGACCAACATAATGAAAATCCCAAGAAAAATTGTCCTTCATACACCAAAATCTTTCTGGTTTTTTAGAGCCCTGCTTAAAGGCCATGGCCTTCATGTGGTCATCTCGGATGAGAGCAACAGAAGGTTATTTGTAGAGGCAGTCTGGTCCAACTCTTTCATTTTACATGAACTCAGACTCGAGGAGCTAGTGACATCCCTGAGATCACAGGTAGTTAATCTAGAGTTAAAACCTATAACATGTATGTTTGGAGGATAATATTTTTAAATTGAATCCTCCAAACTTAAGTCAGCATTCAAATTAAAAACAAACCAAAAAAACCAAACTCTCATTTCCCATTGAACATTTCTCAGTAAAAGGTACAGCAGCAGTTTCCAAACTGCCTCACTGGGTAATTTTGAATTAGATCAAATACAAGGTGTCCTCTCAGTGACAAACTTCATGGGCATCTTATTCATGATGGAGATATAGGGGTACTAGAAATGATACAGGAATATCTGTCAAACTAAAGTGTCTTTGTCCTTTTAAAAATCTTTGTGAGGGATAATAAATAGTTCTTCTGATAACAAACATTGACCGTGGAAAGTTGTTAGGGACCACCCACGCTGTGTAAATAAATATTGTAAAACTAGCATCAATGTTTATTTTTGTAATTTTAAAAAATTTTATTGGAACATCTGTGGGATATAAAATAACAAAAGATGTAAAAGAAAACATTCTTCCATTTCATTTGAGGGAGGAAAAAAAGGACACATTAGGATCTCTATTCAAGAGCAAAGTGATTTTGTGTCTGTTTATTATGTGTAAAGGAATTCCTTGACAATAAATGTCCGTTCATCCTCTAAAAATCAGTATAGAGTATAAATTTATACCATCGACAATATTTAGACTACTGCTCAGTTTAAATTCTCACACAAAAGGACAACTGGATTACTTAGATATACCCCAAATCTCTTAAACTTAAAACAAATGAGAACCACAAATTATTTGAAATCTTTCCTTTCTACCAGCATTTGAATGAAAAATTTTTTAGAAACGTAACTTTTTGTTTTCCTGGTTTATGCCATTGCATTAATTTTTTTATTGAGTCCTTCACTTTGATTTTTTCCCAGGAGCACATACTTATTAGTTCAAATTTAATTTGGGGCTTCTGAGTTTTCTTGCTACATTAATATAGTAGTTGTAGACATGATAATCAGTATACAAAGGCTTTGGTTCTTTTTAAAAGGTTTGAACTTCCTCTACAAAAATTTGCTTTGGAGAAAAAAAAATGATCATGTAAACTTTAATAGCACAAAGAGAATATCTTCTATTGTTTCTGTTTAGTGTGGTTCTTCCTTTCCTCAATTTCCATATGTAGGTAAGCAGAAAAACAAATAATAGAACCAAGCGCATATTTTAAGTTTTCTAAGTGTTTAGGAGCCCTGCACTTAGTGACATGGTGACCTCCCAGGCAAGGCACACCTAGCAGACTGTGGGCCTGATTCCACTGGAGAACTTTTACTTTTATCTATTTTTATTTGGGATTTCTAAGTAATATGTAATTTAAGCCAAGGGTTATACTGTTCAAGTTTAATGAGACAAAAGTTTGAAAACTCATTGGTGTAGAAGGAAAAGAACTAGAGCAGTATTTCATCTCATCTCATCTGGGCTCTGGTCTGGCCAGACTTTACACCCACAGTTGTGTGATCTTGGGCATGTCTTGGAACCTCCAGCAGCCTGTGTCTTTCCCTCTGACCAGGCTCTCTCAGAGAGCTGCCAGAGGTGGTAAAGGTCTACACACTTCACATTGAGCTAAGGAAGTGTACTAGATGGGTATTCGTAAATCCTGCCACTTTTAACCATTTCATCAGTCTTATTTTTGTCAGGCGGACAACTAAAGAAAATGAAGGTAGAGATTGTGTCTGTTACTGTCTAGCATGTGCCTGACACAGAGCAGATGCTGAAGCGTTTCTTAAATGAATTAACAAATGAGCAAAGGCAATCGCAGTAGTAATGGAAGCGGGGGACACACATAGAGTCTTAGGCTTAAAATATCTCTGAGTTGAATGTCCTAAAGTGGCTTGGGTACACTTTATTACTTTCTCACAGGCTCATATTCCAGGGGCTTTAAAGTCACCAGGAGGCTAAGAGGTCTACCCACTTTGAATTTTAGCAGTGGCAAGGAGAAATCTGTTGGGGAAAACAGCACCTGAGCAGAGCTATTGTGGAAAGGTTCTTCATCTGCTAATTAAATATCTGTGGCAAAAGAGCACCTGCTTTGATAAATGAGGACAAATGGTATAAAGTTTACCTATATCTTGATTTCGTGTGCACCAAGGGAGTTTTCGATCTAGCTGGTAATTTTCACTGCCAAATATATTTTGACATACCAATTTACAAAGGAGACTCATCTGTCTTTTACGGGCCAGGTGAGTGTATCATAACCCTATGAACATGCAAGGCTTCTTTTTTGATGATAATTTGCTTCCTGGCTCTTCCCTGGGAGTAGAATCCCTTCCAAACTCAGGCCTTTATTTTCCTATCCTCCTTTTGGTTTTCTGCCTCACTTGTAACTGAGAGAGAGAACATTGTCCATAAATTTCAGCATTTGTGGCTGACTGATCCCCTCACCTCCTTGTCAGTTGTATGGATTCTATGCTCTAGGCAAGCAAACCAATCATATTTTAAGCCCATGTTACAACACCATAACATCAGTTAATACTGAGGTCTGAGGACTTGCTTTTTTTTAATCTCTAAGATAGACATGAGGCTTGAATCTATAGAACATGTTACATTCACCTTCTTGCAAGCTTTATCTGCAACAATACACAGTACACCAGACATTACTAAACTGTACACATCTGGGTTGCATGTTACTGCTGCTCAATGCTACAGTCTAAATTATCTTTCGATTTTCTCCTTTTTCCAAGTACATCTGTTTTGGAGTAAAAATTGTTATTCATTAGGCATTCCAAATGCTTTTATCAGAATAAACTTCTCCCTCAAAATAAGAGTATGTATCCATTGTATCGCATTTTACATTTATCTTTGCATATTCTCATCAGATTTTAATAACCATTTGTGACTGGCATTATTATCATCCACATTTTATACATGAGGCAAGGGGGACCCAGGAAGTTTAGGAGTTTGTGCTACATTCTTCTGATAACAAATACTGGCTATGAAAAGTTATTATGGGCCACCCACACCATGTAACCAAATATTATAAAACCAGCAGCTAAGTTTATATTCACAATTTTTATTTTATTTTATTGGAATATCTGTGGAATATAAAGTAACAGAAGATTAAAAATAAAACACAGCAGAGCTGTTCCTCAGCTCTAAAGAGCATTCCAGTGTTCCTGTCTTCTTACTGTCCCCAAACAACTCTTCGCTGATAACTGACCAGTTCGCCTTCATTTTCAAAGAACTATCTCTGTCAGCCAAAGAAAAAAGATCTTTCAGTATAATTTTCTACACTGACCACCTGTCTTTTTCCATATTTAGACATAATTTGTGCTGCTAAATAAGGTTGCCCACTGGCCATACAGACTAAACTCTGAATTTCAAACAGATACTTTGTTTATAACTGCCTTAAGTCATTAGTTCCCAGGATGAGAAGACTGGTTGTTTTTAGTACAGAAATTTTGGTAAACACACAAGGGAGAACTTTCCCTCTTTATTTAATGCCCATGGGCAAAACCTCAGGATGCTGCCATTTGAATTGCACTGCCATCCTGTCCTAGCCTTCGCCAGATAGATGTGCTTTCGGAGCACCCTCCTAGACAAAGACTGGCACCCCAACACTCTAACCACGGCCCGCAGACGGTGGCCTGCCAGCACCACATCTGAGCTCCTAGTGTTTGCTGGACTCAGCTGCATTTCATTCCTGCTCTTTAGCGGGTTTCCTCCTTCAGCACCTCTGGGACAGCCACAGTGTCCAGAAGGAGGAAGCAGTCCAGTGTCAACAGTCAGAGCCCTGTGCAGCCTCTCATCATCTCCCCTCCCACTACCCCTCAATCTGTGGGTCAAGAATACAGAATAAAAAAAAAAAATCCTCCACTAGACCAAGCCCTTTTTATGCTTTTGGCTTTCTATGTGCTGTTAAATTTTTGGAAAAAACATTCCATTGTCTTCCCCTGTTTCCCATCTTTTTGCCCTGCTCTAGACTTAAGTGTCCTTCCAAGTGGTGACCCAACATACACTTACATACATGTGCATATATATATACCTATATACACCCCACAAATATGTATACAAATATATATATGTGTGTCCATATAGACTTATGTACACATATATACAAATAACGTGTATGTGTACAACATATACATATATACATACACTCAAATATATAAGAATGTAATCATATATGATTTTGTCGGGCCAATTGCTATTTTTAGCCTCTTCTTAAGACTAACTTTTGGTACCATTTTTTGTCCAGTGATAGAATTACAACAGTCTGCCCATTTGGTTCAGTGTTATTCTAGTTTTTGCAAAAATAGCACTATTCTGACTTTACTCCTGTGATGTGAAGGTTTAACAATAACTCTGCTACACTAACTGTGCTCTTTTGCTTATTTTGTATAATATCACCGCAGAACTAGAAATTGGATTTTTTCAATGTCTAAGAGATGATAGAGACGGAACATGATAACCATTTCTGGATGCATGAATATGTTAATCCCAAGTATGGAGAGACTGTGTAACATGGAACCAGGAAGTGTGCCTACAAAAAATGGCATAAAATTTAGAGATAAAGTCTAGGATCTTTGACCTAAAAGGCCCTTCAGCATGTTTAATCTACATAATTCAGATGTACTCTACAAGAGTTGCAATAAATATGAGAACAAAGAATGTTATCCTAAAAAAATTCTGAGGGAGAGACTGAATAAATGTGCAGTTCTTTCCTAAGCAAACAATAAGATAATTGAATGAATACTGTATTATAAGTACTGTTATTAGGCTTGAGAAATATTAAGATGATTAAAATATTGTTCTAACCCTGAGAGAGCTCGCATTCTGGTTTGGGAGAAAAATTAGCATGTAAATACTAGACATATGACCCAAATTCTTGAAAATATTGAACAAGAGCCATTGACTCTCTTGGGAAAATTATAGGATACTTTCCAGAAAGAAGTTATATTTAACCTTCCTGAAAATATGTGTGTCAAGAGGGGAGGAGTGAAGGCAGCACCCTGCAGAAGACATTCCTTCCTCTCTAGACTGCAGCATTGGATGTGTCTCTTGACAAGATGCTTTTCTTATGCATGCAACTCGGAGCAGTCATTTCTGCTCCCTCCTCCAATTCCAGACTGCTACTAATTTCAAATATCAAATACTTTTCCTATAACCTCATTCTCTTGGTGATTACTTGCAATTGTTTCCTCTTTGTTTTTGTCCCATGTCTGTTTTATCTATCCACTGTAAACACAAGGTGATAGCTTATCTAATAATAATTTATTATTACAATACACCTGTCAGAGCTTTTAATATTAATAGTTCTGTATATGTGTTCTATCTTCATTTTCATTGTTTCTACTTATTTCCAAGATAATTATATCGATCAAGTTATTGAGCTATGTGTATACAGGAGACTATGTACTTTAATTCCCCTCACCCCATTAATAAAAATTGATTTTGGTCATGTTGTATGATGAAGACAATAAAGACACACTTTTTTTAAAGCATTGTTAAATTAGAAGTTCTAATGATCATGTGGAATACCTCTCCAGGAATAACATTGGTTTCACTAGCATCCGTAAGGGGAATTTTTCACTTTGTCTGAACATTCTACACACCAGTCCAGAAAACGTCATTGAGATGAGGCTTTGTACAAACAACAAAAGAGATTGGTTGAGGAAAAAAAAAAAAAACCACTATAGACTAAGATATTTATACTTTTCTAAATACTTAATTTAAGCATACATAAAATGTTTTACTGAGGATAAAGCTACATAATCACTGTTTGGTCCTAATATTTATGACTAATTTTTCCATTTAGAATTTCGAGGAAACATTTAGCCAGGAGCTACTAAGAAACAAGGCAAAACAAACATTATTTCTTATTTCTACGTAAAACTTTGTTTCACTGACTTGTTTCTGTGTCCGCTATTGGTCCCCAATGCCAGTCATTGCCCCATGGAGTTAGATCTCCATGGAGCTGTTTGCTTGCATAAAAGTTGATGTATTTGATAAATTAATTACATAAAATTCTGTATGAGTGCAATTTCTTAGAGCATATTAATTGTGTTTTTTCTTTGCTTGTATACTGTGTTTTATTCCTATTAGCTAGTGGGGAAAATCCATTTAAGTGCAATTTAAAGGGGCCTGTCTCTTTTTCAGAGCTTTCTAACTCACTCTCTATAGCAGCTGTCAGAGCCATGGGGCAGAAGTGATGATGGAAGTGG
>RJWJ010028805.1:0-21131 GCA_004363605.1 Indri indri | reverse complement strand
TAAAAAAATATACAAATAGAAAAAATTAGCCAGGCATGGTGGCACATGCCTGTAGTCCCAGCTACTCGGGAGGCTGAGGCAGAAGGATTGCTTGAGCCCAGGAGTTTGAGGTTGCTGTGAGCTAGGCTGACGCCATGGCACTCACTCTAGCCTGGGAAACAAAGCAAAACTCTGTCTCAAAAAAAAAAAAAAAAAAAAAAAGGACACTCCCCTGGCCCTGTTGACCACTGGCCTGGGACAGGGATGCAGGTTTTAATTCCCGATGAGTGGGGGAGGTTTTAGAGAGACAGGAAACATTGTTACCCTTTTTCAGGCCATTCGCCCTGTTACATAGGTTCCATGATGCAGTGGATAAAAATGGACATTAGAATCAGACCAACCTAATCCAAATGCTAGCTGTCTGATTTTAGCTCAGCCAAGTTAAATTCAATGCCCAGTTTCCTCATATGTAAAATAGGTATAAAATTAACTGTCTTGTGGAGTAATGAGAGTTAAATAAAATTACGCATGTAAAATGTTTAACATTGTGCATAGCATAGGTTTTTCTTAATCAAAAAAGAAATAAAAATGTATACCATGGAGTACTATTCAGCTTTAAGAAACAATGGTGATATAGCATCTCTTGTATACTCCTGGATAGAGCTGGAATGCATTCTACTAAGTGAAGTATCCCAAGAATGGAAAAACAAGCACCACATGTACTCACCATCAAATTGGTATCAACTGATCAACACATAAGTGTACATAAAAGAATAATATCTATTGGATGTTGGGCGGGGGGAGGGGGGAGGAGGGGACGGGTATTTGCATACACAAAGAGTGCAATGCGCACCATCCAAGGGATGGGAACACTTGAAACTCGGACTTGGCGGGCAGTGGGGAGGCAAGGGCAACATACATAACCTAAACATCTGTACCCCCATAATATGCTGAAATAAAAAAAAAAGAAATAAAAAGTAATCATGAAGAAGATATATTAACAAATTCACCAGTTTTTCTCTGAACTCTAAGAGAAAAGAAATGAAACACACAACTCTTGGCTTCAAGGGGCATTGAAAACAGTGAAGAGGTAATCACATCATTTAACTTTCCCTTCCTTTAGATTTTCATTGGTATAAAATTGAAATTGGGGAGCTGGCCTCCTTACTGCAAGGATGGGTCCAAAATTAGAATGACTTATCCATAAAAAATGGGTTTAACGCTTTTTTAGTTAAAATAATATATACATCCTAAGCTATATTTATACTATAAATAATATCATCAACAAAATTACATAAAATTAAGTGCACAGTAATCCACACAGAACAGTGTCCCTCAGGGAGAAGGCATGATGGAGGTGCAGGGAGATGAGAAGGTACAGACTCCCAGACAAGGCAAGAGGGGCTGTGTACAACATTCCCAGGTAAGGAGGGACCTCATTTAATAGTGAAAAGACATCTGTGTGGGAAAAATTGTTGCATAGATTAAGGTTAAGCAATTTGTTTCCTTGACAGTGGATGAAATATTCCCAGTTTAAGTACATTTAAAAGATATTGTGTAACCGACATGTTTGTCTTCTTTCTTCCCTTATCTTTCCAAATCAGCACACTCAACAATTACACCCTCTGCTCCAAGGCACTCTCACCCTAAAGTCATCACCCATAAATCAGGGGCTAGCTTTAAATATGTGCTTTGCTGCCTTCTGTTGCAATAGAACATGCCAGCAGGACATAATCTCCACATGGGGTTTTTGTGGGAGCTGTAATCAAATCAAATTTAAATATGTACTTTTCCCCAATCTGCCTTTTCAGCAGAAGATACATCAAAGAAACTTTAATTTCTTGTAAAGTTACCAAGGGAAGAAACTTGTAATAGCAAACATGGAATAATGCCCCTAGGTTATAAATTAGGACTGTTATTAGTAAGACTATAAAAGACTCCATGGTGTGTGTGTGTGTGTGTGTGTGTGTGTGTGTGCGTGCTTTAAGTAAATAAAGATTCAGATATGAGAAAATTCTTTTCTCAGTTTGGCCACCAATGTGCTGTCAAAACGGCAAGGGTGTTTCAGTCTAGGTCCAGTTGCTTTTCACACAAAGATCCAATTATTGAGACAATGAGGATTGCCAAGGAAGAGGAGAATTTTTAATACAACAGACGTCGGGAGGATGGGAGAACAGGAGAAGCTGCCTCATGTTTGTCTCTCTGAGTAAGGGAAGAAAAGGAGCTCATGGGCTTTCAAACAAGGGGCCACATGCCTTGATACAGGCCATGGTGTAACTAACAAGAGGCTGCGTGCATTGGGCAGGTCATGTGCATCGAGCGCAGGTTGTAGGGGATGATGAGTCGTCAGGAAGTCTGCCCAGGACCCTTCAGAATCTCAGCTCCTTTGTCTTGCTGAAAATCTACCATTTCTAGGAAACAACTCACAAGGTCACGTAGTTAGTTAAGGGAGAGGCTTTGAAATTTGTTCAGTAAGGGGCTGGTTACAAATGAACCTTAAAAACTTGAAAAGCACTGACTTTTTATTGTGTTTCTCACTTTAGAGCTGGGCGGATGCGAAAGATTATCTGGTTCACTGGCTCCAAGTTCCCAAGAGCCCACATGTTCCACAGAGGGAGTCAGCAGGTTGACCACCCTCCCCGCAGTTGATCTGCGTGGTAGGCGGGCACTTGCTAACAAGAAGGACGCATCTTGGAAAGCACTTGTGACTTAAAGATCCAGGCCTCAAAATGTATTTCTTTCTAGATAATTGCAAGGAAGGATTCCGTCGTGTCAGTTCTAGGTAGACACCTCCCAAGGAACTCGTGTAAGAGAGGACTAGTTCCCTGTCAATGAAAATAGGAACCAGCAAGCTGCCAGCGCCTGACACTCAGCTCCAGCCCCCTCCTCAGTCAAGCTCCCCATGTTTTCACCACACTCCTCTCTGGGTCTTGGGGTTCCAGGGAAGGTCTTTGGCAAATTCCAGCACCAGGGCTTTCCTCTGAATCACTAAGCGACACTTTCTGATAACCACATATTGTTAACCCGAAAGTACAAATGAGCACTCCAGCAAAAATCCTTTCAGCGCAGGTATACAGACTCCACATTGCAAATGGGAGTGGCGAGTATTCAGGTGAGGATGGTGTGCCCTGTGGGACCTCTCACCAGTGACTCTCTGTATTACTTACAACATTGCCCAGCAGCAATCCCACTGAGTGCTGCAGTGACAATTTATGGCAGCTTTTGTCCACATTGGCGAACAAGTCTTTTTGAACAGGGACATATTCATAAAGCATCCAAGTCAGAAGCATACATCAGTAACATATATAGGAACCACGAACTGCTTAATTGAGGGTTATTAATGTTTAGTTTATTAAAAAAGATTTGACCTCAATAAAAAGGCCAAAAGCCATTGATTAATACTAATTTCTTCTTATGGATAAGGAAACTAAAGTCCAAGGAGCAGAAGTGAGTATCTCAAAGTTACATGGCTTTTAATTGATGGAGCTAGGGCCCAGCTGCTGGCGCCTGGCTCTGTCAGAGTCACGCCCCCACACTCTACCCAGAATCACAGAGTCGCCAGATGTCAGAGTGAGAAGGCACATGAGTCCAGTTAGCCCATCAGCTTTCTAAAGCGCAGACCAGACGAATGATGGAAGAATGCCTGAATGTCAGCATGATTCCAGAACTCTGGCACTAACCAGGTTATGTGGGTATATCCTCCTCAGACCTCAGTCTTCTCAGTTAGAAAATGGGTTAGTAGGAAGTAGTTCTGGTTATCAGTTAATTATAACAGCCTAACATCAGCTGTCTTTGCCTTTTCCTCCCTTTGGTAATAATATCCCATTAACCCTGGGAGAATCTCCTCTCCCTCAATCTCAGTCACTTGGTTTGGGTGAGACTAACCCTTCTACTCTGGGTGGTCACATGCCCCAGGCTTGGTTAGTCAGAGTGACCGAAGGTGGTGAGGGCGTTATACCTGATCTAGTCTCTACCCATGAGAACGAGGTCAGGGTCCTGCTCTCTCTCTGTGACAGTTGTTTAGCTGGGAAAATATGAGACTCAACAGCTGAGGGTCATATGCAAAGAGAATCTGCCTGAGAATGAAACCACAGAAGATAGCAGAGCTAAAAGACGAAGAGGCAGACACAAAATGCCATCTGCTGAGGCCCTGGATCCAGGAGCATCAGCCAGGAGATTCCCTCTCTGTGTTCAAACAGGTGCAGGTTAGATTTTGGTCACTTGCAACCAACAAGTCCTGAGACAAAATCCTTGGGCCATTTCAGTGTGAAAATTGCACAGCTTTGTGAACAAGGTATCAACAGTAACAGATGCATTTGTAAATATAGAGGAAATTATGAAATAAAATTTTCTTAGAATGGTATCTTTAACAGTGGTCTGAACATTTCTCATTATTTTTACTCCTTGAAGATAACCTAGCAAGCTCTAGTGCTTTGGAAATGAATTTCTGCTTTTTAAGAGAGTGTCCTACGTGCATCAGTTATATATTCTTTAGCTCTGAATCATTGGGAGAGGAAAAGGAGCGAAGGAGGGGGAAAGGGCATGGCACCATATTTTTAGCAGCTTTATAAATGTATGCATTAGATTTATTCAATTAATAGTTGTCTTAACAGGTTGGACAATTTTATCATTAGCTGGAGGTTTCATTCATTTACAATCTCATTCCCACATTAAATATTCTTTAAGAGGATTTCGGTTGAGTAGGAATATTTAAAATGAGGCACCATAAATCTTTCCTCTTTAATGAATTTATTCCTTCTTAAGGAATTAATTAAAATCAGTTGTGGAGGAGAGATATGCGGTAAATGAATAAAGCAGTGTCCAGGCAAAGGTTAAGGAGAAACTGCCATTAAATGGAATGAAGTACATTCTGAAGGCAACTTGTTAATGGAGAATTTTCATACTTAGACGCACCAACAAGAAATTCATTACTCGGTGAAATTACACTCATCTGAGATTACTATTTCCTTCTCCCTCCCTGTCTTCCTCCCTCCCCAAACCCTTCCTTCCTTAATTCCACACTTCCTTTTGAATAAATTGGCTTTAGTTCTTTTTTTGAGAACTAGTACAGTCCGGGCTACAAAATTGTCACAGATTAACTCGCGTAAGTCCAGAGCCTTCATTCTTGGAAAGGCACGGTAAAGACGGTGAAGAAAAAAGAAGACACAAGCGTGGAGAGAGAGCTGAATTTTCAAACTCACGGAAACATCCTTTCAAATTTAATTCACAAACTGGGAATGGAAATGTCATTGCCTCACTCAGAGGGTTAATCACTTTCTAATTTGAACTGGCAAATTTTATAATGACACTGTGAAATTAGCAGCATTTTATTGTGTTAATTATCTGCAGGACACTACATCATTACTTCTAATAAATGTAAATGAGATTGTGTCTCCTAGGACAATACACAGACAAGGTGAATTTTTATTGGCTATTTACCGGATTCCAGGATAGTCTTTCTTCTTTTTTCTTCCCTTATAAAACACTTTCAAACAGTTTCAGCTTACCATGCCAGTTCCCCTGTATTTTATTTAATACAATATTTTAAAGGTCATTAAAGTTCTCCTTAGCTCACTGGAACTCATTTTCACTCAAAGAAATGTTGATTATTAAAAACCATGTCAAGTGTCAACCCAATCAACCAAGACTGAGAACTGGAGCCCTACCATAAGAATATTAAAAAATTCAACCATTCCTTTTAAAAGCATTTTGAATCATGTTGTTCATGCACCCACTTCATTCAACTATGTACCTACAGATACAATTCTGTGATATTAATAGAAGGAACCATCGGAATGTCGAGGTCAATAGTAGAAAGGAGATGAAGCTGTATTTTTCTAAATCATTCAGCAAACATAAAAGCTAACAAATACACAGTGGCGTGCCAACCAAAGTTGACAAATACTTTTGGAGACCTGCTCTGAGTGAGTCATCACACAAGGCTGCAGAAAGTCTGAAGAAAAGTAAGAGGCAGTGTTTAGCTTGAAAAAGTAACAAGCTAAGAAAGAGAGGGAAAATAGGTATGGAAATAACTGACAAAAGAGAAATATGAGAAGGGCCCTGTAACACAAATAAAGAGATATTAAAAGGCAAGGGACCTCAGTCACTTGCTAATTATGGATATTAGGGAAAAAGATGTCATTTAAGATGAGCCTTGACTAGAAAAATCAGATTTTGATAGCCTGAGATATGGAGAGGGCAGAGTGATAATGAGTGATAATTATTTTAACAATAATAACAGCTACCAATTGAACAACCGCCATGTGCCAACATGTTCTATACATTAACACTCATTATACTAACAGCCTTGGAATGTAAATATGATGCCTGTTTATAGATGAGAAAATTAGGGACAAAAAGATTAAATAACATACCCAAGTTCACACAGACAGCAACTAGCAGAGTCAAAATTCTAGCTCATTTCTGTTTAGTGTAAAACCTGTCCTGTTTTTAATATATGATGCTACATCTAAAAGCAAAGTTCAACATTAAGTATTTTCATGATGGGTAACCAATGAGTGTCGTACCATGGTTTTGAGAATAAGAAGCAAACTGATGTGCAATTTAAATTCTGGTTCCAACATTCCAAATTATACAATCCTAAAAATTATATAGCCTCTCTCTCTCTCTCTTTCTTTCTCTTTCTCCTCTCCTCTCCTCTCTCTACCTCTCTCTACTATCTCTATCATCTCTATCGCTGTGACTCTTGGATTTCTCATGTTTATGAATGGGGGGACAGCAGATAACTACAGGTTTGCAGTAAGAATTATCTCAATGAATGTGAGCACTTAGCATTGTGTGTGCACTCATTAAGGGTTGCAGTTATTATTATTGTTGCTGCTGACAGTCGTTACTATTGTTATTGCTGTTCTTTAAGAGAATTGCTGTAGTAGTAAGTAAAGTTGATAAACTTGTCTCTACATTTGTTTCCGCCTCATTTTACTTAGGTGCTCACCATTTAACCATTTCATCTTTTTATGCCATTTTGTACAGAGGGTGAAGATTAAAAATAACTGATTGATCTGAACTAGGCTGCTATGATTTGAATATTTGTCCTCTCCAAAAGTCATGTTGAAATTTAATTTGCGTTGTAACAGTGTTAAGAGCTAGGGCATTTAAGAGGTGATTAGGCAGTGAGGGCTCCACCCACATGGATGAAATTAATGTTGTTATAAAAGGGTGGACTCAGCCCCCTTTTGCGTCTCTTGGCCGTTCTTCGCTCTTCTGCCTTCTGCCATGTGAGGACACAGCAAGAAGGCCCTCACAAGATGCCGGCACTTGAAAGTAGACTTCCCAGCCTTCAGAAGTGTGAGAAAATTAATTTCGGTTCATTATCAATTACCCAGTCCCGGGTATTCTGTTATAGCAGGCACAAACAGACTCAGACAGCCACTATACTCTTTTGTTAACTTTGGCAAAGTTAGACGAGAGAAGACATTTGAAACTAGCAACTGAAATTAACCTTTAGTATTATCAAGCCAAGCAATAAATACGTGGCCAGTGCCCACAGCGTTCATTCCATGCTAGATGGCTGTGGCTATACAGAAAAAAATTGAACACAGCCCCCGCCAGCAAGGAAATTACTATTTACTTGGTGGGATAAGACAAGCATGCAAACAAAAATGAAGGAATAAAAGAAACTGGCTTATAATAATATATTAGTTATGAAACATAAACCATGAGTATTATAGAAGACAGAGGAAAATGCACTGCAGGGGAGGGGGATGGCCCCTTTGCGGAAGTGGGACTCGAAATTTACCTTTTAAGATGAAAGTAAGGTTGGCTACATGGCATGGGGCCCCATGTGGATTATGTTTGTCAAGCATTTATTACTGTGGTAATCTAACTATCTCTGTTGTGAAATTATCAGAATAAATTACCTCTTACTGCAGAATTAAGTTATGCTGAGGATTTGATGGAATGTTTTGAGTTGAGCTAAATAAATATGACTGGGATCATCACAGAAATATAAGCTTTGTGGTAGTAAGATAAAACCCAGCAATTCTATAGCTAGCAAAGTTTCTGTTTGTATATGAAAGAGACATATGATGGAAATATTACCAATGTTAAATTGGGTGTAGTAGCTCAAGTTATGCAAGCTATGCAGTGGGTGGGAATGGGTAGAAGGAAATAAAAGCATACAAATTGTCTACTCATGTTTAGTGAGGAATAATTCGATTTGTTTCCTCCTTTATTTCATTTATTCCTTCATTGATGGAACAACAACTTTGGAAAACTGAGTTATCTACTAAGGCATCATTTAAAAAGAGACAAGCAGTCATAGGATATAAAACAAAATAACTATTTTCCAATTTACTAGAGAAAAATTACTTTTAGAGAAGCAAATCATAAAATATAATAATAGAAGTCTAAACGAGTATATTGATTGAGTAAATATAAAATGTGTTGCAAAGTCTCTACGTAAGGACAATGACCCTCAGAAATGATAAAACATAACAATAGATGTGCTATTAGCTAACCATTTAATTAACAAATAAATATGAAAATGCTTAAAAGTCTAGTTAAGGACAAAGACTCTTAGATTGGGTCAAATATTCAACTGCCTACAATCTACAAGAGACACACATAAAACAAAGTGACTCAGAAATGTTAGGAACATGGCCAGGCAAATGCAAACAGGAGGGAAGCATGCAGGATGGCATTTATTTAAAGCAAAATACCCAAGGGAAAAGACATTGATAAGTAGAGTCATATTTATGTTGATGAAGAGTAAAATTCGCAATGAAGATCCACTTGTCATGGATTTGTATGTGACTAATTACATATATTGCCATACATGAAACAATTGTTTTTAAACATTTTTAAAAGTTTGCAGTTTGGCAAAACAAACAATACTATTTGCCTCATTAATTCTACAATAATCATTAGTTTTATGACATCATTAAAATGAAATATCTCTTAAATAAAAATGTCAGGTTACAAAAGAATATATTCAATGTATGGCAGAGACTGGCTAACAATTCAGGAAACCCATTTTCTTTTCTTCCTGGGCACACAGATGAGCAATATTTCCCAGCCTGCCTTGTGCTTGACTGGGCCATGTGGATTGAGTTCTCACCAATGAACTGAGAATGGAAGTAATCCATGCCACCTCTGAGCCTGTCCCTAACCCCTCCCACACGCACTCGCCCATGCTTCTTGTTCACCTGTGGGAACACAGAAACCTTGGAAACTCTCTGACAAGGATTGCAGAGCCACAAAAGGGAAATAATCTGGGTCCCTCCTACTGCTGATCATGTCTTCTTGTTTTAGATACTATGCTAATGAGACCTAAATTTCTATGATGTTTAAGCCATTGTACCTTTTGGGGCTAGGTTTTATAGCAACTCATGTTACCTTAACTAATATAAATTATGACTGTAATTTTTTGTGTGTCTGTGTGTGTGAGAGAAAGAGAGAGAATATTAGCATACGGTTTCCTGAGTTTTCACACACATCGTATTTTATCACAATTATTTGCTCCCCTGACCATATGGATGTATTTTTAGTTATATGCAAATAAAAATTAATTGTGTTTATCTTTGGGTGACAGGACTAAAGATGAATTCTGCTTTCATATTTATCCTTATTTTCCAGATTTTCTATAAGGAACTTGTATTAATTTTATAATCAAAAACATTAACTTATTAAATTTTTAAATACAAGAAAAAGAAGTCTCCTCCCTCAAAGATCTAAGTGCAGAGACAAGCTTATTGTATGTTAATGACTTGGAAGTAAATGAACACATCTTAAGAGCTTCTAAGAGCTTACTAATCACAGAGAGGACTAGTCATTCTTTCATTTACTCATCAAACATTTATTGAATACCAATTATTTAATATTTGTCCGGCCCTAAGCCAGACACAAAAGATATGGGATGACGTGGAAGATATGCTTTTACCCTCACAGTGAAGGCAAGATTTCTACTCTCTGCACTCATGGTCTATTATGAGGGATGGTTATATAAACACATTATCCTCTCATGTGATGAGCGGTTTCCGATTTGAGCTCAGTGTAGGCAAGTGGTAGCCAAAACGAGAAAATAATGAACTCTGTTTTAGGAGTCATGGTGAGTCTCACAAGAGTAGACTGTTGAGCTGGGTTTTGAAGAATAAATGAGTTTTCGAACAGGGTAAGCAGGGAAGGCACGGCATCTTTGCAGAGACTATGCAAATAGCTTAGGAATGGCTGAAGTGTAGCTCCATGAAGGGAGGACCTGGGGGAATATGAGGGAGGAAATGGAATTAGGTGGGCACAGATTACAAAGTCTCAATAAGGCCAGAGTAGACAGGAACCAGGATCAAATTGGCATTGTGGAAAGATGACGTTGTCAGAATGTGGCACAGTCGGACACCATGTGGCTCTGCCTAACTCAATGGTGTTCTTCCACCAACCCTGCATCTTGGTGAGACTCAATGAGCACAGGGGAGAGAACAAACATTTATTCCTTTCTCCACTGCTACCTACCAGAAAACACCTAGCTTCTCAGGTACTCCATCCTACAAAGTCAGGATGACTGACCCACAAGTGACTGAAGCTGATAGTGTGCTTCTTTTCCTCCAACGAAAATGTGAGACAGTTTTAAAGATATGTCTAGCACACCAGGCACATACTTGACAACATTTTAATGCATCTATATGGACCATTGCTAGTTGTCTTGTTTGCAGCTGCACACTTTGTGCACCCAATGCTGATAGCCAGCATTGCCACCAGGTTGCCCACCACCCCACGCCAATGCTGAAAAGACCTACCATCTTCCTTCTTTCTCTGTCACCATTTCACAGATTGAGGGACAAATCCCCTCTCTCACTGCACAGCCCTCTTAAAATTTGAATGGAAAGAAACCAATTGATAGTGAGCAAGAAAGACAATGAAGGTGCATTTTGTACTACAGTTTAGTAACTTTTTGCAGTTATTATACATCTTGGTTCTCATCTTTGTGTGTTATCATCAAGGGTAAAGCTAATCTAGGTAAAAGTCAGTATTAGTTTTGTAGGGCTGCTGTAACAAATTATCACCTGTTTGGTGGCTTAAAACAATAGAAATATATTCCTTCACAGTTCTGGAAGCCAGAGTCCAAAATCAAAGTGTTGGCAGAGCCGGGCTCCCTCTGGAGGCTCTAGCGGGGAATGTATTCCATGCCTGTCTCCTAGGTTCTGGGAGCTTCCAGGATTGCTTGTGTCACTTGCCTTGTAGCTGCATCACTCCAAGCTCCGCCTCCATCTTTACATCACCTCCTGCTCTCTGTGTGTCTCTTATGAGGACACTTGCCATTGAATTCAAGGCTCACCCAGAAAATCTAGGATGATTTCATCTCAAGATCTTAACTACATCTTAACTACATCTGCAAAAGCCTTTTTCCAAAGAAAGTAACTTTCGCAGGTTCAGAGGACAGAATGTAAATGTGTCTTTTGGGAGGCCACCATCCAACCCACTAGAGTTCAAAGGGGTGGCACTTCATAGCCAGACATCACATGTGACACCATAGTTAGAGTACTTACAAGCTCTTTGAGGGCAGAAGCTGTGTTTTGTACTTTTATGATAAACCAGGAGTTTGCTGATCACAAGTTTGTGGAGGTTCAACAAAACCAAGGCTGGCACCTTTGTTTTGGAATTCAATAGTAGTACAGACTGGATTCGCTCAACTAGATGGTGCAGATAAACACTGCAAGTTCTCTCCTTCTAAGAATTTAATTTCAGTGCATTCATCTTCCCTGGAAAAGCAGCTCTGCACATCTGAGCGGGCACTTTCATGTGAATTCATGAAAATGCCTCCCACAACCCTCAAATTAATTATGTTATGTAGAAAAACACTCTTTCATATTGCTCTTTGCTCAGATTTGTCTTATGAAATGTGGTGCCTCATCCTAGAGTCTCCAGCCTGCTAATGTGAAGGTTCCAAACCTTGCAGGCACCTGAAAGAAACCTTTTCTTAAAAACTTGTACAACCAGAAAGGCACAACTCAATGCAAAGCACTCCTCTTTCACTGATGTTTGTGTGTGTGTGTGTGTGTGTGTGTGTGTGTATGAGTGTGTGAGAGTGTGAAAACACGTGCGCACACACACACACACACACACTATTTGCTACCTTCTCTCTCTGGGTTAATGACACTCCTGGTTGATTTATTGATTGCCTGTAACACCACTGGCTTTTCTTGAAGTACTTGTGATCTTCCCAGTTGTAAGTGCCACCCCCCAGTGGAAAGTTGCCCCCAAACTGGGATGTTTTGATTGCTGTTTGACTTCCCCAACTTGACTGGTCAGGGCTGAACCTTCTCAGCTTCCCTGGAATAAGCTCCTTAAGCCTTTTTCCCTCCAAAGCATCTGTAAACAGTTGAAGGTCATGATTGTTCACTCTGCAAGATCGATATGCCATTAAATTGTGACAAAAAGGACTGCCAGACCATTAAGGCCTCCCTCATACCCTCAGTAATCCTGATAAAGTGAGGAGCTGTTTTAACCTCCCTGGCTCCCATTGCTAACTACGTAGAAAACTCCTAACTGCTGAGATAACCCTTTCCGCAAAGTCAGGACGACCCACAAATGACTGAAACTGATTTTGAGCTCCTTCTCCTCTGTATTTTTTTCTGCTATTATACAATCACTTTTTTTTTCATTTAATCTTTTTTTTTTTTTTTTGTCCACACAGTCTAAAGTCCAGTGTTATTCTCAAAACTATTTTGACTCAAAACTATTTTGTCCTGGGATGAACTAGCTACTTAAAAGCCTCGTATGACATGTGGATAAGCGGGTCCATTTCCCAATGGTTGAGAGACAAAAATAGAAATATTCATAGGGACTGACAATGGCATAGGTCTGGATCATCACAAAACATGAGATTTGCCGAAACTGGACCAATCTTAGACATGTGCCAAGTTTATAGTATTGAATTCTGCTGAATTTCTGTCTATTCTGCTCTCTCAGTCAGCAGTAAAAGCTAAGGAGAAAAAGAAGGGGTTTTGGTAAATGAAAGAAAATGCAACTTTTGTGAACTGAAAATAATTTTAATGGATTTAAACATTCTGGGAATCATTTTAAAATTAAATCTGGGTCAACCAATTCTTGCTTGACATTACATGGTGAGCTCATTTTTGTTTGAAGAATGTTAGTTTTATCCAGAGAATGCCAAAATCAACTGCTACCATGTACTTATATCCAATGCGTTTGAAAACTCTGTGACTATCTAGCCAAATAAAGTTGATCTCACCATTTACTAATGCTAAAGTTATCTGGTATCCAAAACATATTTTAAATTTTTTTGTTTTCAGTTTAGAAGTTCTTTGCCAGCCATGCTTGCTTTTGTAAACTAATGCAATCCTAATTCAGTGTTTAGACTTTATACCTAATGTGTATATGCACACACTTGCATACATACTCATAACATTAGTATTGTCTTTTCTAAGCCAGCCTAAAAAAGAAATACATCATCTGCATTGCAAAATCATGTTTGAAAAGTTAGCTTTCTAGTGCTTCACATCTATTGCTGTTTATTAATGTATTAAACTCCTTAGAAGATTGTTAAATCTAGAAAGATCTGAAATCTGTGACTCCAAATAATGATGAACAAAATGCACCTCCATTTCAGTGCCCGAGGCTTTGTTGCAGATTCTTCAGCTAATTGCACACAGAACTTTCTGGGCACAAATACTCTATTTTATATTTTGCTGATTTGCAAGCATGAGTTTTCAGGGAAACCTTCACCTCAAATAAGGTCTGGCCCTAAATAGCTTATTATGTCAACAAAACATACCTTTGAATGAAAAACCAAACACTTGAAACCAGCAGGAGTTGCAGGTAGCAAAAAAAGAAAAAAGGCTTAATATGTACTGAGCCCATTAGCTCTCCCCTGCACATCTTTCTTCTGCATATCAATGGAATAAGCTAGGAGGACAAGAACAAGAGCAAAGCTTCAGGTCAATGAAATCATTCGCTGATCCACCAGCAAAACACGATAAGTGGTGTATTAGCTTAAAATCTCCTACAGGCTACTTAGACATTATTGCATAGTTTCACAAATGAAGCAAGCAGACCCTATTAAGTGATACCAAAACTAGAGGATTTTTTTCTCCTTTGTTTTGTTTGAACCTCCAAATAAATCCTAAATTTAGATTTTGTGGCTTTGAACTTGCGCTGCAGATCCTGCAACATGAGGTCATTTAAATGGATAATGATGACAATGAAACAGAGGTGTGTTCTCTCTCCCTTTACGCTTAACTATGTCTAGACCTATTTACAGATTTCTGGCTCATGTTACTCATGAACATATCTTAATATATGTCATGGGGCCCACTAGATGTCCTGTAGTTTGTTAAATTTCTGGGTATACAATAATGTTCAATGTTAAGCAGCTTCTATACTTCTTGAATAAGTGTTTCTGTCTTTAAGAAGTTTTCACTATTTCATAGTACAAGAATTAGAGTAGTAGCACATGCGAGAATGTTGCCTTTTCCAATGACCTTAATCCTTTGTACTGGATATTTGCATTCTGATTCGAATGGCTCCCCACTGATATAACAGAAGAAGGGTGGATCAGTTACAAAATAGAACCCACAGAAGTCCCTGAAGCCACTCCATATTGTGGCTTACTGACTGATGATGAACTTTTGTTCTTTCTTCCACTTACCTTGAGTCTGATCTTGTTATCAGCAAATGAGCTACCTACCCTCTGGTCTCAACCATAACCGCTGTGTATCCGTATAGCACTTGGCACATTTCATAGAAAGGCCAGTTGCCGAGCACGTGTTGGGATGTGTTGGGAAGCAAATGTATCTATTATTCTCGCTCACACAAGGCATTGTGAAGTCCTGGCCCATTCAGATGAGCTTCCAGTATCAAAAATCTTCCAGCAGGAAAATATTTACTCTTTGAATCAAACACATCACATTCAGATATATTATCTCAAGATAAAATTTTCTGCACATGGAAGGAGAGATGGGAGACAGGGAGAGAGAAAAATGTGAAAGGAACAGAAGAAAATGTCTTGATGCAGACAGAGCAAGAGTAGCCATCAAATAATGCCAAGGATTGTGGTGCAGTCTATTTCTTACCATACTCTCCTCTCCATTGTTTGGGATGGAAAAACTTGAAAATTAAAAAATCCATATTTACGTTCTCCTTGGGAGGTATGTAGGAGTCTAATAAATCTCTTTGGCTGACTCCAGGAAATCTGCCTCTTTAGGTTGCATCACACCCAGCTGTTTGCATTAAAGTCCATCCAATTTTATTTTCATTTGTCAAACTGATCCCTTTGATGTCAAAATTACTCTCTCCTTTGCATTTAGTTCTTAAGAGTTTCCAGCTGCTGTTGGCTCTATAGTTGTGTTGAGGTCTTAAGCCAGTCTTTAGTCATATTGTTCTGCTTTGCAGTTGTCTAAACTAAATCTAGGTGACCTCATTCATCTCAGTGACCTAACTTGAGACACTTATCCAAGATGGCTTGGGAGCTGCTGTTCTTGAAGGTTCTCTCGCATTGTGCTCACCCTCTGGTAAGCAGCTTCGGCTGCGTCTACTTCTCACTGAGAGCAGACAACTCATATCAACATCTTCTGTTCATTTGGACAAAGAACATGTTCAATTCCCTTTGAAATCATTGATTGCCACCTGATTTACAATGTCTCTTTTTCTCCTTCAGAACAGATAACCTCTTAGTGTTGAATGAGTCACAAATTGGTTTGGGGATCCTAAGTAGACCACAGAGTGTTGAATCAACATCTAAAGAGCTCTTCAATGTCAGAGTATTCAGTCCTATTCCTTGGGATTCTTTATGAGAGAGATGTCTATTGTTATCTCTCTTTTATAGAAGAGGAAACCAAGAAGTTAGACGGAGTGTCCAAAAGATTTTTTTTCCTAATAACTATCTAGGCCAAAACTTTGCTCTGAAAACTTTTGGCCTCACTAAATTCTTTTTGTAAAATTCTCTGTGTTTTTCTCCAGTCCTCTTCTATCAGCCTGCCTGCCTCCCTAACTCTACCTACCTGTCTATCTGTTTCACCTATCTCTTGTCTATTTGGTCTCTAAAGGGAATACAAATTTAACCACATTCTAATTTCTGTCCCATTATCGAGTTCTTCTCATTCTATCACCAACTTGAAATGTGTCCCATTATTTTCTCTGAGAATCAGTTAATTGTTTTGTAAATGGGAGCTGATGCTTCCATTTTAGGGTTGTTATATTCATTAAATGAAATAATATGAAAAAAATACCATCACTCTGACTGGTACCTAATAGAGGTACAGGAAAGGATAGTTCATCTGATATCCAAAAAGCTGCTCGAAAAAAGAAGAAAAATTACTGATGCATCTGGCATAACCCTTTCTGATTGACAAATCATCCATTTGCTGAGCAACTGAGTCTAATTATATGTGATTCTTTAAAAACTAACTTTTTTCTTCCAGAGCTAATATATTGGTTTCCTATTGCTGCTACAACAAATAACCACATATTTGGTGGCTTAATACAGTCCACATTATTATTTTATAGTTCTGGAGGTCAGAAGTCCAAAATGGATTGTCAGGACTGTACCCCTTCACAAGGCTCTAGGGGACAACCTGTTTCCTAGTCTTGTCCAGTTTCTAGAGGCTTCCCACATGCTTTGGCTAGTGGCCCCACCTCACTCCCACCTCTGCTTCAATCATCACATCTGCTTCTTTGACTCTCACTCTCCTGCCTGTCTATTTTTCTTACAAAGACCCTTAGAAGTACACTACACCCACCCAGATCATCTAGTATAATTTCCCCATCTCAAGATCCTTATTTAAAGAATCTTGATAATTATATTATTTGATAATTATATTATTTACCTTCCCTCCATGAATTCTTATTGACAGATGTAATTAGGTAAACAGTAAATTTGAAGTAGTTTTTTTCAGTATTCAATTTACTATGTCTTATTTCCAAATATTAATAAAAAGGAATGAAATAATGTCTTTTGCAGCAACTGGGATAGAACTGGAGATCAATCTATTATTTCTATATTTTTATATTGCTGAAAAGCATTTCACTGTGTAAAGTAAGGAGTAAGATATTCCTTCCAACATCTACCATTCTAATTGTCATATGTGTAGGAGTCATTATGCAACAATCCAATTACTATTGTAAGGATTTTACAAACTATAGCTTAATTCCAGAATCATATATTACAGTCAGATGGAAACAGAAAAGCAATTTTTGTTTCTGACATGTGTATGTATATTTGTGTGGGTTATTTTTAAAAAGTGGCTTGATACCATGGCTCATGCCTGTAATCCCAGAACTTTAGGAGGCCAAGGTGGGAAGATAGCTTGAGGCCAGGAGTTTGGTACCAGCCTGGGCAATGTAAAGAGACTCCATCTCAACAAAAAACAAAAAAAAAATTAGTCAGGTAAAGTGGCTGCATGCCTGTAATCCCAGCTACTCAGGAGGCTGAGGCATTAGGATCACTTGAGCCCAGGAGTTCAAACTTATAGTAAGCTATGATCAAGCCACTGCACTCCAGCCTGGGAGACAGAATGAGACCCTGTCAAAAAAAAAGATATACACTCAAGTGAGAGTGAATTTAAATTTATTGCAAGTATTGACTAGATTTCCCAGATCTGAAAATAATGCATCTCTAAAATCAATTTTTCTTTCAAGCTTTATAACAAAATATGATTAAAGATAGGCTATGATTCTGGGGAGCATTTTATTCTTGAAGGTGGTGGATTTTAATAGGCACATGTAGCACAATGCCTTTTAGAGGACAAGCAGGATAATGAGTTGATAAAGGCACTAATATTCCATTTCTGGTCAGAGGGCTTTATCTTTAACAATCTTGGATTCTGAAAACTTTGTTCAGCTATCTTGATCTGGTTATCACGAGCTTCCCTTCTTTGGAGGGCCTGGATATAGGCTAACCACACTAATGGGCATCATCAGCCTAAAACTGGTTTTCAAAAGTTGTCCTCCGGAAACCGCGATTATGGAAGAAGTATCTAATGTCTATCTGTGCGTAGCTGCTCCATCTTCTCCAATTCATTCTCAAATTGTGCTGTAATTGGGGTTCCAGAGTAGTGGAACTATTACATCTGAGTACTATCTTCAACAATTATTTTTAAAACCATTGGTCTGCACTGAATTTAAGACTGGCTTCATAAATTCATCTTTAAGTATTGGCTTTATCATTACTTTATGGCAATATCTGAACAGCAAACTTCCTTCCTTCCTTTCTTCCTCCTTCCCTACCTCCCTTTCTTCCTCTCTCTCTTTCTCTCTCTCTTTCCTTTTCTTGCTTCATATCTCCCTTTTTTCTTTCCTTTTACCTGACTTCCTTCTTCCTTTTTCTGTCTTATTTCTCTCCTTCTTTCTTTGTAATATGACAGGATATAGGGAATGACAAAATCGAGCTTTCTCGTACACACACACACGACAGTAGGTTCTGATTCCTTGCCCTCCACCCTTATGTCATGGTGTGCACAAATGTTGAGAAACAACAGTAATGTCAGGGGACTGATTGTTGAGATCCATTCCAGAACTTAAGCACCGAAGTGACTCTCTTCAAAGTAGCCATCGTATGAGAATACATATTTGGAACATGGCTTCATTATTCAAATATTTTTGAAACTCTTCTTTAGAATCTACCTTGTGTGACAATTTCAGAATATCTCACTATATTTTAACCACCTTCTTTTTGACTCACAATGGCATTCCTTAAATTGATCACTTACCTAATTCACCAGACTTGGGTCCAATATTTTTTGCTTGTTTTCAAATGACAACTCAAAAAGATGAATGTTTACCAACACAAAGGAATTCAATTAATTTGATCAATTAATTCAAGAGAATGTACCCACTTAAGGATCAAAAGCTTTTAAACTTTTACTCAGTAACTTGCAATAGCTGCAATATTGAACAAAGATCTATGTATGCTGTCCAACTCAATATGATAGCTTAAATCAAGAAATTTATTTTATAAGCAAATATACAGAATAAAACATTAAAAGTAGAACTATTCATGTAGGATTATATAAACACACACATAAACATACCCCATATACATTGAAATATAAGGAATCACTTTACCATGTTTAGAATAGTTATCTCTGAGCAAATAATTTAGGATGGCTTTAATTTTTCTTCTTTTCTCTAATTCCCAGAGTATATACCATTACTTTAGTAATCAAGAGGAAAAAAATTAAAAGAATAATGTGCATGGCCTCTTAAAGATAATTCTAAATACAAATTTTAAGACGTTGTGAGTAATGACATCATCATCAGAATAAATACATATCCATGAAGGTTTCACAAGTATTTGAATGTGTTTTGGTTATGTTTGTTTAGAAACAGTCGCATTAATTTAAGATAGAAATATACAAATACATGATACATGTCTGTAAATGCACTGCCAACTTTTCGTGCTACAACGGAAACAAACTGGAGGCATAGATAATATTAACTAAAGATCTTCAAAATCATTTCTTTTGAGTCATGGTCAAAGTGTCATAGAACTTTGGATGCAGTAGGTACCTAACTGCTACAGCCCAGAGCCCTAGTTTCTGTGGTCAGGTTGGTCAGTAACTAGCTCTGCATCACACTCGGGGAAACACACACTTACATTATCTGGGCCCACTGTAAAAATAAACCTAAGATCCCCTTCCTCTGTAAAGTTTAGAAAATCCTTTTGTTTGCTGGCTTGATAATAAATAATTTTGCTACTTAGATCGTTGTTCCGTTAGTAATGCTACCCACGACAGACAAAATTTACTGGAGGCAACGAAGAAAAGATTTGATGGATTATCTCTTAAATCATACTGGAATTCCCCCAGATTGGTTTGGCAGTGGGATATGGGATCTCAGAAACGATGAGGTTTAATCATTCCATCTCTAAAAGCTAAGACTGCATTTTCACCTTTTCCGAAGACAAAGGCAGCCCCTCATTTTTCGCTGTATAGTGAAATTCTCTTCAAAGTCTCCTGTTTGAGTGTTTCTAGGTCTAATCCTACTCTGTATGGCTTGAAGAATCTGGAAAATACACACTGCCAGAAATAGTAATATGACAGAGAATCTTAAGTAATCACAACTTTCTTTTCACTTTTATTCGTTTAATTTTCTGGCAACTAGTCTTCCAGGTTTCATTTCGATATTATTCAGAGTAATTCTGGATGCTGTTACAAATAAATGTCAAATTTAAATGAGTACATACAATGGAAACTTATTTCTTATTCCCCTAATAGTCTGACAGGTAGCTTTCTTCCTTGTCACGACTTGAGGATCTAGGATCCTTCTATTAATATATCGTAGCCGTGCCAAGCCCTAACAGCTTCTAGCTGGTGGAGAGAAAGAGATAATAGAGAATTCCCATTCACTCCTTAAAAGCAGGGCCAGAAAGTGAAACACACAACACTACCCACATTGCCTTGGCAAGAATTGATCTCATGGCCACACCTGCATGCTAGGGATGCTGGAAATGGGTCCCTGCTCAGGCAACTGCTTCCCAAGGACAACTTCACACCATGGAAAAGGGGGCAAAAATCTTGATATAGAACCCCATGACTCTGCCCCACTTCTGTGGCCTTCTTGCTATAAAAATTATTTTAAAATATATGAATACGTAAAAAAAAAAAATCCATGAGGATATAACATTTATTCTTACATGCATTGATTTTCTTATTCAACAAATGTTTATTTGATAGTCTACCATGTGTATAGTTCTATATATTCTAGCGTTGGGGCTACAATAATGAAAAAGAAAGTCTTGGTATTTCTACCTTTAAGGGCTTTTAGTTTAGTTAGAGATAATAAATAAGTAGCCAGGCAAATAATTATACCTCAGGAAAGTGCTAGAAAGGAAACACAGTGCGCTGAGATGCTGAGTAGGTGGTGACTGATGAGAGGCCTGCTTTGACTGGATAATCAGAGAAAACCCCTCTGAAAATAGATATTTAATGCTAGACATGAAACATAAGAAGCTAAAACTATTCAATGACCACAGTGGTAAGAACAACATATACAAAGACATTTAGGAGAAAAAAGAGTTGGAGGGGCTCAAACTACATAATTTTTCTAAAGGTTAGATTTTTGTCTTTAAAGTAATTAGATTCATTACCCTACAGATTGCACATGAAAAACAAAAGGAAGGGGGAGGGGCGAGGAGGAGGAGGGGACGGATATATGCATACACAAAAAGTGCAATGCGCACC
>RJWJ010028804.1:0-11281 GCA_004363605.1 Indri indri | reverse complement strand
TTCCCTCCTCATCCCAAAGAGAGGGCCTAGACCCCTGGCCAAAAGGCATTGGCCCTGCCTCTTCCAGTATGCGCAACTGTCGCTCTCATCCGTGGTTCCCTGTGCAGAGGGGCAAAGAAGGGAGCTCCCTGTGTTTTGGGGAGGGGTCGGGTCAGGTAGGCAGCCAGTAAAGGGGGGTTCCTACTTTATTAGACTTAGAGTCGGGTTGGGTCCCTTTTACCAATTTCTCCTCTGCCTGTTGTCAACTGCGTGGTTCTTAATAGGTGTGGGAATAACTGCGGAAAATGCTTTCCAGCAAATATATGTGTCACTGGTCTGTTGTAAGCAGGTGGTAAATGAGTACCTTTGGAGGGAATGGTCCTGTTAAGGCTCTTCTTTCCGAACTAGAACCCTGGATGGTTTCCTAATCTTTCTTACTTAATTATTTAGGTGATCGGTTCTTGTCTTTAAAGTCCATCTGCTGCAGTTGTTATCTTTTTTCTTCATCTAAGCATCTTTGAAAAGGCAAAATGCCAAAATCTTCACTAGGCTGGTTCCCATCATTTCCATCTTGTGTTGCTGGAAATACTGGAAAGTTACCCCATTCTGACAGATCTGGAGGGATCCCATGTTTGCAAATGTTTGTAAATGGTATGATGCCTTTTACCAAACAGCTATGTAATCTCTGCAACAACCTGCTGATGGGAAGGAAGGGACTGAGGGGGCCTCTGTGTGCATATTGACCTTTAGAGCAACTTGCATGTGTGTTTTTGAACAGACTGTGGGCGAGTTGAGGAAAATTCCTAAAGGTGGAGATAGCTATCCTTGTCAAATATCTGCCTCGTGGCTTAGTACCCTGAAGAATTTTCTTAACCTGCTTAATGGCCTTGGTGTGCCTTTCCACGACTGTGGTTGTGTTGGAAAATAGTCTCTGAACACAAAGTTGGGGTTTGTGCATTTTTCATGTGCACAGGCAGATTTGTGGGCATAGCTTGGGAGCTTCAGGTCAGGAAGCATGAGAAGGGCTGGCCAGTGAATCCTAACAGCTGACAAAGGATTAAAATAGCTGTGCACCAAAATTAGAGAAAAGTATTCAAGTTAATGTTGTAAGACCTTCTTGGGTTGTTCTCCTTTTAGTTTTATGTTCTTAATTGTATGTACCAATTGGTCTATTTTAAGTCAGTGGGCCGCAGTCAGTTTATGTAGAATTCTTCGTTTTTATCTGTAAGGAAATAATTTGGAACTGAGCTAAATATGAATATGAATATGCAAAGTCTGTGAACTCAGAAACATATATTTTGAAAAATTTCATTTCTCTCTTATGCTGGTATGTACGTGTGAACTACTAAATGAACTGTCTTAATGATATCAAATTGGCCATGTATGCTAAATCTTAATGCATTAGCGCTGGGAATAAATTAAATTTATTTCTCAACCCAAGTACCTGCATTTAACTGAGTACCAGCGCCCAGCCTTCCTCCCTGCTGTCCCTGCTTCCTTCCCTTCCAAGCCTACTGTTTGGAAGGCAGTGAGTGATTTTCTTTGGCCCATCAAAGAGTTTTACTGAACAGAGAGAAAAACTAGAAGTCAAAAGACTTGAGCTTTTGACTTAACTCTGCCACTAACTAGGTAAGACCTTGGACAAGTCACCTAAACTCTCTTGTTGGAAAAACCTGTAATTTTGTGAGTATATAGAGCCCATCTAGGTCTCACTTTACTCTTTTGTAAAATGGGCAGAGAGATTTTATTGGTATGACTTCAGAAATCCGTGCTCTGCATCTGAGATCTTACTGCATTGTGGCTGTCAGGGGTAAAACTGATGATGAGAGGACTTGATTCATACAGTCCGTATTTACCGAATGTCTTCACTGTCTCAGTCATGATCTAGGTACTGGAGATACTGCAGTGGACAAAACTAATAGAAGTTCTTCCTTCTTGGATAAAGAATTTTTAGCGAACACTTTTCGAGCACTTACAATATGCCAGATAATGCTTTAAATGTTTTCTGTACTAATTATTGTATCAAACAATCCTATGAAGTAGGTACTACTATTATCACTATTTTACAGTTGAGGAAATTGAGGCATAGAAAAATTAAATAACATGCCCAAGGTCATATACCTCACAAATGCTGAAGCCTGAGATCTGATTCAGGCTTTTTGGCTGTAGAGTCTGTGGTTTTAACTACTACGTTATACTGCCTCTCATTGTCAATTAATTGATTAACTTACAGTAATTAGTATTCATCATAACTGATGGCAAAGTAGGAAAAAAAAAAAACAGAGACTCACTTCGGATAGAAATCAGAGAGCCTACTTGGTCTCCCTATCTGGGGCCCCAGGCTCTGACGGGAGGCAGGGACACTGAACAACCATGGTACAATGAAATTCTACTTTCCCAGTGGCTGCCTGGCTTGATGTCATTGGCTCCGTTGTTAAACCACAAGACCTTCACCAGTTCCACAACCACAGGTTAATTTCAGCATCGGCCATTTGTAGAGAAGTGAGTAATAATGGACTTGGATTCAAAAAACCTGGATTTGAATCCTGGCTCTATATTGCTGTCATCACCTTGGGCAACTTTTTATAATACCAGCAGCAACAGCAATATACTAGTAGCTACTGTTTCTTAGGCACTGCCATGCATTGTGCTAAACACTTTTTATATTTTGTTTCTGATCCTCCATGGGGGGTGTTTTTATCCTCCCTTTACAGTCTGGTCTTGGCTGCTATTTCTACCTCTTACCTTGGGCAAATTACTTAATTCTTGAAGCCTTAGTTTTATTATCTGAAAGTTGGGGTTAATAATATCTATTTCCCAGGTTGCTATAGGGATTAAATATGAAAATGTATGAAAAGCATTTAGGCCATTGCCTAGTCCAAAGATGGTGATAATGTCATTATAGCTTTTTATATAGCTTAATGTCTTGCAGCTATTTATCTGAGGAGTCAGATTCAAATCTAATTCTAAAGGCTGTCATGAGAACAGGCTGGAGCTGCGGAGTCCTGAGGAAGGCAGGTGAGCAGTGGCAGGGTGCTGGGAAAGCTGTTCCACTGTGCTGACAGGTGGAACTAAGCAGACAGAAAACTAAACAGGAGGTGAGGAGGCTCTGGTCTTCCTGTCCTGAGAGCTGACTGCCAAGCTGGAAGCTACCAGCATTGAGGGTCAGTTTCTGGAGGCTTGGCTGTGACTATGTCCTGACCTTGCCAGGAGCTATCTGGTCATCGAGGGGCTAGTATTGGTAAAAGGACAGCAGTACCAGCCAGGCACAGCTGCACCGGGGCAGATGGTGTCCTGCAGTCAGCCTGACTCAGGACTGTCCTTCCCAGAAGATAATGGTTGACATGTGGGGCTGGAGAGCCTAGCATGAGCCCAGCATGTTCACATGCAGGATGCAGCTTTGCAAAGACGGCAGCCTAAGGGTATTGTCCCGTATTACAGACAGGAAAACTGCAATGCAAGAGATCAAATAACACTAGCAAGGAGTAGAATCCAGACTTGAACTTTAACTGCTTTAACATAGTTTAATTTGTTGTTCTCTGCAGGTGATTAAGTGAGAACAATCAACAGTGTTCTATCTTTTGTGTGTGTGTGTGTGTGTACTTGAATCATCTGTTCCACTGGAGATGCATTCCTTGGGCCAGTACGTTAATGAAAGTAAGATTCTGGGCTATATTATACATATCCTGGATATAAAATATACTCTTGGAGCACGTTTCCCTACATACCACTTGTCACTGTGGTAATTTAATGACTGTGTACACGTAGTTATTTGCTCATGTCTATTTCCCTCTTTAGATTGGAAGCACCTTGAGGCAAGGGCCAGGTACCCCCTCCTTCTACCTCAGACAGTGCATAGCACAGAGTAGGTGGCTATGGAGGGTGCCAGGTAGCAATCAGGGGTTAAATAAATCTTGTTGTGTAAAGCAGAACCTTTAACTTCTCAACCCCCCATCACATTATAAGGGGAGAAGTTAAAGTAGAAATTTATCTTTGAGGACCTCTCCTGGCTGTGAGTGCAGCGTGGACTAGAATCTGGGGGATGTTGAGTCAGCACGGTTTCCTGGTGCTGTATTTCGGAAGACGGTGTTGAAAAGCCTGAAGGCTCAAGATAAATATGGAGAGTTCTCCTACTGTTCCTGTTTTCTTTGTTCTGTTTTGCTTTTGTAAGCATATGCTTGTCAGTTAGGGCTGAAACCGAATAAAACAGCTGCTAAATATGGTTTTAAGAGAAATAACATTTTGGTCTTTTTAAGGCCTGTAAGTTTAGAGTAAGCAGAGTCATCTGGCAGAAGTCAATAGGGAATCTGGGGGTAGGCGGTCGTTCTCAGAGCTGTATCAGCCACCCATGTTCTGTCAGGGCTGTTTTACCCTGCCAAAGGACGGTGGCCTCAAGTGTTAATAAGTGATTCTGCCACGGAACGTCTGTGTCTTTAAGAGGCGCTCTGGGGAAGGGGTGTGTAGAGTCTGTTTAGGCTGCTGCCCAGGATCCTGCCCACCCAGCCCCTCTCGATTCCATTTTGGTGGGTGGGGGGCAGACTGGGGAGAATATGTGTGATCTTTTGTGATGCTAAGGAAGTAGCCATCTTAGACACTTAAGTTTGCCTTTTTCAATCTTTGGGATTTAATTTAGTCCAGAGATTTTATTTAGTGTTCTTATAAATCCAGTATCATTCAGGGGACCTGGAAGAATTAAAGTATAACTCAGCGACTGGGAATATCAATCCCTAGATCTTAAATCTCTCCATTCCGCTGTGAAGTCAGACTTGAGCCTGCCACTGCTGCTTAAATGTCATCAGCTGATAGGAGGATTTACTCCAGCATCCCAGGAGCCTGAAAAACTTAATGTGTCTTCTCAGTTGTCTTACTAATTTCTGAAAAGACTTCTGTTTGTCCATAAATATCTAACCCTGTTTGCTAAACATGTGGTGATGTTATTGGTTGAAAAGCAATAGAGTTTTTTTTATTGGCTTTATTAGTTTTATTGGCTTTTTTTTAGTTGAAAATTTATGGAATGCAGACTGAATTTTCCTGTGGCATATTCCTTGTTTATCGAATGAACTCATTTTCGAAGAGGAAAAAAGAAAGAAAAGAAGACTAATCTTTATTGAAGTCCTATCATGTATCAGGCCCCGAGCTAGTCTAGACACTCACAATCCTCACAGTAATCCTGGAGGGAGGTAATATTGTCCTCATTTTAAAGATGAAGAGACTGAGGCTCAGAGCAGTTAGGAAACTTGCTCGAGGTTGGAGGCAAGAGGTGCACCAAGGGTGGGGAATTCTGATTCCATGAAACTGATGGGATAGTGGTTAAGAGCTCAGGGTTTGGAGTCTGACCAGCCGGGTATACATGTTGTCTCTGCCACTCATCAGTGGTGTGACCTTGACCAAGTGTCTCAGTTTCCTCATCTGTAAAATGAAGAGAATAATAGCCCCCAGTTGTGATAATTTAATGAGCTATTTATGGAAAATGCTTAGAATAGTCCCTGCCACGTAAGTGCTTATGCGATGTTAGCTCACGTTTTGATTTTTTTATTGTAATGACTAACCAAATTTGCTTTTATCAGTACTTGCTGAAAAGTAACATTTTCTTTCAGAAAATAGCCTGCCTTTTGATGTGTAGTTATATTTCATTATGAAATAATGTAAACTACTCTACCTTAGAATTAAATTCTCTTCTCGGCCTCCCAGCAAAGGTTAAGATCTGAATAAAGGCACGTGTAGCCAACAGGGATTCTTGACTTTGGTAAATGTCAATGATTTGCTCTTTTCTCCTTGGTGTATGTAACTTTCTTCCATGCCGCCCATCCTGGCTTTAAGAGCAGCTAAGCAAATATGAGAGGGGGAATTAAGCTGATCCTTGTCTCTTAGCTTTCCTGTCTTTGTAACATGATTATTAGGTACATCATCCTCTCCATGTTGCATTCACATGGCCGCATCCGGACAGCCTGTCTTCTCGATGCACATGAGGCACAGTTTATACCAACGGGCTTTATGGATATTTTTTCAGAGCTGGGAATATTGTAGGAGCTTATACATGTGACAGCTTTGTGCTTTTGGGATTGAGGTAAGAGGGACGGAGAACATAGTGGCTGGAACAGCTTGTCTAGATTGAAAAGAAATGATGTAAGTTTGCTAGATTTTTGGATCGATATTCTGATCCCATTTTTTTTGCAACTTCTTCTACGTATTTCTTGGAGAATTGGGAGTGGGACATCAACTTTATTCAGTAAATAGTTATATCTAGCAGTTATGTATTGGACTCTGTGCTAAGTGCTGGAAAATACTAAGATAAACATGTTACAGTCCCTGCTTTCGGGGCATTTGTAATTTGTCAAGAGAGAGAAGTGTAAGGGAGGATAGCACTGCGTGAAAGTAGTTACCGCCAAGCCGCGCATGACGTGCTGCAGGTGCAGAGAGAGAGGCGGCGACACTGATTTGAGAAAGGCTTCCCAGAGGAGGCAGCAAGATGGGCTTTCAAGGATGGGCTTGCCTGGTAAAGAATGGCAGAAGGAATCATCTTGGCAGATAGGCATTATGAACCGTGGCACAGAGCCGAGTGTCGTGTGTCAGGGAAACGGCGGGAGGTTTGAGATGGTTGGTTACAGCACAGAATGACGCAACACCAGGTTGGGGATGAAGGCCGAGCCTAAGAATGACAGGACCTTGACTTTCACTTTGAAAGACATCTGGTATTATTTTCAATCGTGGAAAGTCATGATTAGAAATGTCTACTTTAGAAAGATTAGTGTGAAGAATAGTTTCAAAGGAGGAAAGAATTGATTGAAAGCAAATAGTTCCAGCAAGAGATGGAGAAGCTTCTTGTGTGAACGGAGTAGAGTGGATGGATATGGTGGACATTGGGAGAAAAGATCACTGTCACTTAGTGAACAAAATGAAGGGGGGAGGTGGACAGGGATGGAACCTTGGGAGAAGCCCACCTTGAAGGTGTGCACAGAAGCAGTAGAGTTTGTGAGCGAGACTGAGAGCTATGATGGAAGATAGAGGAGGGGGTGTATGTTCAACGAGAGTTGTGTGTTCAGCAGTGTAAATGCCTCAAAGGGGACAATTAGGGCAGGATTGAGAAGAGACCACTACACATAAGAAATTTGGTCATGGGGAGCCTTTGTAGAAATTTTTTAGAGGTCCTGCCAGAGTGGAGAAAACAGCTGAATGCTGCACTGTTCAAGCTCTATCACTATTCCACAAGAACAGAACTAACAATGAAATGCATTTGTGTAAAAGAATATTCACAAACATCCAGTCACCAGGTATTTGGATCTAGGTACTTGGATTGGAGAAAAGCGAGAGGGGAGCTTAAGGTCAGTACTGCAGTGTCACTGAACCATACCTCTGCATTCGGCTTTCTAGAGTCTCAGAGAGCCCCTCCTTGCATATACCATGACCCTAATCATGCTGCTTCGTCTTATTACTGTCAGGGTTCTGTAGAATGTAGATGCTTATAGACTTCTCATCTAATTCCAGACTGGTTCTCATTTCTAACCATGATGCTTGTAGTGGATGCCGTAGTATGTCACCCAGATCCCCCTCCACTACCAAGGCACTTGTTGTCCACCTGCTCAGAGTGTAGGCAGCTAGTGATGACTCTCACCTGAAAATTGTCCTTAGCTGAAGAGTGTCACTTCACCCAAGACCATAACCTCTAGGACAGGGATGGGGGACAGCCCATATGCAAGGACTAGTCAATGGAGGTGGAGTGCAAAGGCCCCATGCGTCAAGGTAGGATAATTCTGAGGAGTCGCCCTAGCTCTAGAGCCCCATGGGGTCAGGTGAAGATTTTGTCTCCACTGCATTTCAGTTCAGCTCTTCTCCCTGCTCAGTGTGGTTCTTCCTTCACTCCCCCACAGGTGTTGTTCAAGGCATACCCCAATACACTCCCTCAGTGTGAATCTCAGAGAGTCTCAGAGTCTGTTCCGCAGGGGAACCAACCGGACTCGGTGACTGCTTCCAGTTTGGTTGCCTACTCAAGCAATGGAGCTCTTTGTTCTGTTGCCAGTGGAACTCTTTAGTTTCTCCGACCTTTGCTTCTGAGGCCCTTGGGTGTGTGGAAAGCCTCTCTTTCCCAGCAGTTTGGAATGAAAGACTCAGTATTAAGCTTCCTTGGCTCTGACTGGCTGGGCCGTCTGCCAATTAATAGACTATTCAAGGAGAGAAATATGCTCCGCGAGTCAGCTGCGCAGATCTTCCTGAGACACCATGTTAACCTCAGCCCTGAGAGGGATCCACGCGGGGGAGTGACCCCTGCATGTAGGAGCTGATCCCTGCTCTGCACCTGCTTCTGCTCTCCCCTCGCACCCCTGTTTGATTCCCACGTTCCTTAAGGCAGCCACTAGTCACTACCCTGTAGCTCTTCTCTTTCTTTCATATGTTTTTTAGTCAAGAGAAGTGAATGTTGAAAACACAATTGAGATATTTCAGTAAGTGTAGAAACCTCTCTGCAAATATGTTGCAGAAACACCACTGAGCAAACAAACTACTGGGAGGCACAGCTTAGAAACAAACAGCAGCTGCCACCATTTATGGGCTTTTTTTTTTTCCTTTTCCTCATTTCTTTCTAATTCTGTTTGTAATAAAACCTGCTGCTCTAATGGCCTGGTAGTTAAACAAATTTTTCTTTGCCATCTTGAGACCTCCCAGGTGGCCTGGACAGTGTCTTTTAGCTGGGGGGTGCTGGTTGACTCAGGGCTCTAGTCCCTTAACGACGTTTTCCTGTCCTGTGATTCTGTCTGAAACCACACCTGCCTGACCAGGTGGGGCATAGCCGGAATTTCTGGACTACTTGAGTTTTTAGGACATGACCAGGGAGTGTGGATTCTTGCCTTTCTGGCTTTTTAAGAGCAAGTGATACTAACTCCAGTCTTTCTCGATGACTAAGTGCTTAATCTGTTGGGGTTTTCTAAGCTTGTTTTTTAATTTTTCTTTTTTTTTTTAATGTGGAATCTTTGAAGGCACATACCCAAGGGCTTCTCTTGAGTCTGATTTACTAAAGGCTGTGAATTTAAAGAATTCTGACTTGTCACATCAAACTCATTTGCCTTCTTCCCCAGAATTGCTGCTTCCCATGTAGCAGTGCTTCCCCCATTTAAATGCTATTGGTCGTATGGAATTCCTCAGCTTAAAAGTGGTTACTATTAGGGATTAATAGATTACTGACTATGTGCAAGGCACTGGGTGAGGCCCTCACTCACTCATCAGCACTACCTAGACTGCCGCTAGCTCTCACTCCTGTAAGCTCAGACACCATGTTGATCTCCCAGGGTCTCCCGGGGTCACACAGCCAGTCAAGGAGAAGTTGGTATTTTATCCAGGTCTGTCTGCATCTAAAGCACAGGCTGTTCCCTGTCTTGCCTCTCAGCCACCCACCATTATAACATATGGCAGTGCTCTCATACAAGTGTTGACTGGAGATAGGCCAAAGGCTGTAGCCATTTTTTATTTGTTCCTCAGAGTATTTTTTTAAATTAAGTGCTTAACACTTAAAAATTAGGTGATCTCATATTAAACAAAGTGTTTGGTTTTTCTCAAAAACTCTTTAGACCTGGCAGTATTGTGCTCCTATGTTGACATGACAGCAGGTGGCTGCAGCTTAGTAAACCACCCCTCTTTCCCCCACCAGGAGGCATGACTTCTCCAGCTTGCCACGGGCCCGGCTGGCTCACTTCACTCATTTACGTTACTTGCCTGGCCTCTGTGGGCATTTAAATTTGTGACTATTGATTTATGCCTTTACAGAAGCAATTTCTGTCCAGTTAGGAATCAGTTGGGGTAAAAGTCAATTTCCACCTCTGAGTTTAATTTTATAGCTTTGATTTTTCTTTTCAACTTTTTGGGATAGTAATTCAGTAATAATAGCAGTAATTATTGAACATTTATCGAGCACTGTAACATTTAGCTGACTCCCAGGGTTAGTAGGCAACTGTTTGGTGGTAAAAACTTGTATAACTCTCCAATTTAGTTTGTGTTCTAAATCCTGCAGTTGCCCTGCAGGTACTGCAGGGACCGGGGACCATCCTGCAAAAGCGTATTTTGGAGCAGCAGCATTGCAGAGAGAGGAGATGAATCCAAAGAAAAACTTTCTTTCCTTTTTTTACAAAGTCTTGCTCTGTCACCTGGGTTAGAGTGCAGTGGCGTCATCATAGCTCTCTGCAACCTCAAACTCCTCGGCTCAAGTGATCCTCCTGCCTCAGCCTCCTGAGTAGGTGGGACCACAGGCACGTGCCACGATGCCCAGCTAATTTTTTCTACTTTTAATAGAGATGGGTTGGTCTTTTATAGGTTGGTCTCTAACTCCTGGCCTCAAGTGATCCTTTCACCTCGGCCTCCCAAAGTGCTAGGATTACAGGCATGAGCTACCACACTCAGCCCAAAGAAAAACTTTCCAAGAATGGTAGTTATGTTGATTCCATATTCTCTTGGAAACTGTTGACTATGGAAGAACACCCTTCCTAACTGCCAGTTCTCAACACAATGAGCAGCTCAGACATTTCAAAGAGAACTATCTTAAAAAATTAGAACCTCATCAGGATGATGAGCCTGTCATCTTACTTTGATGTACCTCCTGCAAGTATACTTCCATTTGACAGTGAGAAATGTGTTAATTCTTTTTTATTGTTTCAGTTGAAGAATCTGCTTTCACCTCATCTAAACATATTTCATAGAAATGTAAACTAGAAACAAAATGCAATTTGACTGATTTCAGAGCTGCAGATGACTTAATTTTTTTTTTTTTAAGACAGAGTCTCACTCTTTTGCCTGGGCTAGAGTGCTGCGGCGTCAGCCTAGCTCACAGCAACCTCAAACTCCTGGGCTCAAGCGATCCTCCTGCCTCAGCCTCCCAAGTAGCTGGGACTACAGGCATGTGCCACCATGCCCAGCTAATTTTTTCTACATGTATTTTTAGTTGTCCAATTAATTTCTTCCTATTTTTAGTAGAGACGGGGTCTCGCTCTTGCTCAGGCTGGTCTCGAACTCCTGAGCTCAAACAATCTGCCCGCCTCGGCCTCCCAGAGTGCTAGGATTACAGGCGTGAGCCACTGCGCCCGGCCTTAAATTTTTAAATGTAGATAGTATTTAATATTAACATAGGAGAGCCCCCAAAGCTAAAGTTATCATTTATTTGCTTATTTTAATAAGCATTTGTTTTTAATTAAGACAATGCCTAGAATATTGTTTTAAATATTTATTGTTTGTGTCTTTTCTTTCAGGATCCCGCAGGGATCTTTGAATTGGTGGAACTTGTTGGAAATGGAACATACGGGCAAGTCTATAAGGTAAGTGCATC
>RJWJ010028803.1:0-21142 GCA_004363605.1 Indri indri | reverse complement strand
GGGGACAAAAATTAGGAGGCTGATTAAAGCAATTCAAATGTCAAAACATATAGCTAATCCAGAGACATGACCAGGAGAGAAAATGGAAACTGACTCCTTACCCAGGGGTCTCAGTTGCCCACGGTCATCCTCATTTCTCCAGCCGCCAAGCAGCACTTCACCCCAACATCCCCCAAGATCCTCCAGGTACTCAGAGTACAGTACCTGTTCTCTCCCAGTCTCCCACATCTCATATGCTCCTCCCAGAATTGGCTGACAAGTCCACCCTCTTCCCCACAGGTCAGGAAGAGCCATGGGCAACCATCAGTGTTTCACATCAAGGGCCAAGACTACCCCAGTCCAGCATGACAACGAATCCTTACCCCCACTGAATGCCAGGGACAGCACTGGGTACAGGGTCCCTCTTGGACCAGGTCCCTGAGGCTCTTACTGTGGCTTTGAAGTTATAAGACTATAGTGAGTACAGAGCGTCAGAGAACAGAAAGACAAGTCACTTAGCCCAACAGAGAGAGGGGAGCTCAGAGGGGACTTCCTGGAGGAGGCAGTGTCTGGGCTGAATTGTGCAGGATGAGTAAGTCGGCGAGACTCAGGAAGGTGGGAAGGGCGTTGCAGTCAGGAAACAGCACGAGCAGTGGCAGGGAGGTATGACGCAGCACTGCGTGTTCTCGGGGAGGGAGGACTGCAAGCAGCTTGGTGCTACCAAAGCATAAAGCGCAAGGTGGATTATGGAGAGAGGAGGAGGGGCCGGGCCACTGGGCCATGACCGCGTGCTAATGAGTTTTGACTTTATCCCGAGGGCAATGGGGAACCGTTAAAAGGTTTCCCACGGGCAGGGATATGGTCCAGTTTGCACTTTAGAAGGGTCCTTCTGCCTGCCACAGGGAGTGTGGACGGGCAGGGAGCAAGGCAGAAGGCCCCTGAGCGAGGAGCGGCTCTTCAGTCCGGGGAGCACAGGCCGGGTCTGCCCTCAGTACCATTCCACGCCGCCAACGCCACACACGGGGTGTGGATGGGACAAGGAACAGTGAGAAGGCACTCTGGGGATTCCGGGGGGGCTGGGAAGGGCTGCGCTGCAGGGAGGGAAAACAGCTCGAACTCTAGCTCTTTGGCCCAGAAGGGGTCCCTGATGAGCCTCCGTGCCTACCTGGACCCAGTGGCTATTTGCAGGCAGCTTCCCATCACCCCCAAGCACCCATGGGCCCCTCCTGCCTCTTCTCAGCCTCCAGCTCCTCCTTGTGTCCTGGGCTGGCGGGAGGCGGCTCTGCCAGTCGGTCCATTTCCTTCCTCCCTGTGGGAAAGGAAGGGGCAGACGAGCCCAGCCAAAGTGGGCAGCCCACCCAAGCACCCAGGAAGAACGAGATTGGTGCCCCCACCAGCTCACACTCCAAAATCCTCGGTCCTCATCCTCAGGCCCCTCATGTGCCTGCTATGGGTCACACCCCACTCCCCCACCCAGCACACCCTTCCCTTGTCGACTGGCAACACCGTCCAGGTGCCCCCCACTGCCAGGGTCCTGGTATCTGTGTACTGACCTCCATTACACCTTGTAACACTGGTTGTTGTGTCTGCTCATTTCCACTGGACACAGCGCCTCAAACGGGGACCGTGTTATCTTCACTCCTAAGCTGAGCGCTACTCGTGATTCACAGGAGAGGCTCGGGAAAGCCTGGATGAAGAACCTTCCAGGTGAACCCTGGGGTGGGCTTTCCTTCTCAAGGTGCCCAGTCTGCCCAGAGAAGGTGTGTTTCCTCGTGACAGTGGGGTCCAACACCTTGCCCCCTTCCAATCACTCCCCCCAAGAAAAAGACCACCTAGCTGCCCAAAACAATACCCCCAAAACTGATGGTCTCACCATTTCACCTCCAAATAAGGATATTAGCAAGCATGTTTTCAGTGCCTTTATCTCCAATTCTCAAATGATCCTGCAAATGCCACTGGCCTGCACAGGGGCCCAGGGATGACCTTGGGCAAGTTGAGTCACCTCTCTGGCCTCTGTTTCCTCATCTGCAGAGTGAGTTAACAAGAGGACCTCCCGCCCAGGGTGGTTTGGGAGAACTGAATGAGCAATCTGTGAAGACGCTGGCATGTGGCTCCCTCCCACGCGTGGCCAACTCCTGCTGGGCCCAGGGCTGTCTGGAGGGCAGGCTGTCCATCCCCAGGGAGGGTGGGGAGAGGCCCACTCCTGAATGATAAGTGAACCAATAAACCAATCTTTTATCTGGGTAGGTATAAATTATAACAGGAAGCTTTTTGGGTTGGTGTCTTCTGTGGCATTAGAAGTATCATTAATTATGTATTAAGTGTTTGAAAGGAAAAGACGTCAGTATCCTATAGGATGTATTTGCATAGTAATAGAGGATTGATTAGACGCAATATCTATACTGAGGGCTACTGGGATTCAGGTCCTGGGGCTTCGCAATGGCGATAAATTACAGCCACAAAAATCTCTGCGATAATAAATAATGGCATCCAAATTGCTGGAGGGACTCTCAGCGCCTGCTGATGAGAGCTGGGCGGCCACTCGGCCAGGAGGGGATTAGCAGGGCAGGGCCCCAAGTCCCCGCTACTGGGAGCCCAGTTTTCTGGATGCACAACCCCCGCCCCAGCCCAGCGCTGAACTGAGCCAGAAACATCTGCCCACCCCAGTCTACAGATGGTCCAGAGAAAGGCTGGAAGCTTATAGGGGCTTCCTCCACGAGAATGCAAGGGATTTTCTGTCTTGTACTGTTCACTGCTGCATCCCCAACAGCTAGAACAGTCTGGCACATAGCAGGTGCTCAATATTCGTTGAATGAGCAGAGGTTGAGTCACTCACCCAAGGTCACCTGCCTTTAACTGGCAGAGCTAGGGTTCAAACCCAGGCACTCTGGTCTCTGATTCAGTGTTCTGAATGATCACACCTCACCCAGAAAGGACAGTCTCCTGTCTAAGACCTGTATGGGTGTCATGGGGGACCCAGGCTCCCCATGGCTGAATGAAACTCCACAGGCAATGGTGAGCTGTGAGCCTCTTCTATTCTCCTGAAGTGAGTTAAGAAAGCCAGGTCTTCTGGGAACAGCTCACATCTGGCTTTGTGGACAAAGACATGCAGACCCAAGAAAGGACCCTCTCCAAAAACCTCCTGTCATTGCTGAGCACGGAGCAGTCCCTCACCTGCTCAAGAACTGCCGATGTCCCCCCTCTGCCAGCAGGGTAAGGCCCAGACTCCAGCACCTGGCCCCATAGTGGGTTAATTCATTGATTAACAGTAGCTGACTCAGACCCTACTTATGTGCCTTCCCGGATTTCCTCGGCCCCACCTGCCTCCCAGGCCAGCAGCTACTTCTGGATGGAGAGCCAGGCTACCGCTACCACCATCTCATCTAACGCCACTGGCTGTCCCAGCCTCCCCCAGGGTGAGGGCCCGGCCCTGGCACCGCCTCTACCACACCCTCCTCAGGAGCCACAGCAACTGCAGCGCCCAGGTTCCACCACCCACTGGGACCACTTCTGTGCCACACCACAGGGCACAGGATCCGGCTTCTCCAGAGGCTTCCCAGAAGGGCCAGGGGAGTCAGTGCCCCACCGTGGGAATCTTGGACCGATGAGAGACCAAAGAGCTAGCAGATAAACTCCCTCCCTTCAACCCTCGACAAACTGTTCTGAGTGACAGCGGTTCCACTCGCCTAAGGGGAGGCATCCCTCCTGACTAAGCAGCCAGCTTTCTTTCTCCCAAGCTGTGCCTGGCATTTGCATTTCCTCCTTCTTTACCTCACTCTCCTCTTCCTCTCCCTCCCCTTGCCCTGAGGCTACACCCCTGCCCCCCAGTAAAGCAGCAGCACAGTTTCGCCTCAAGCTCTGTTTTCTGGGGAACCTGTGATCTGCTCAGCCGGGGATGGCCTGGGTGCCCAGCAGCGCTTGGCTCAGAGTGAGGACGCACAAGAGAAGATGACTGCTTGACTTTGAGGAGGAGACAAGAGCCTGCTGACCCCTGGGCAGGGGAGAGCGGGGACCGGAATCCTTGGAGACACACGCAAGGATTCTCCTGCTTCCTGGGCTGCCTTTCAAATGTTTCCACCCGTGGGAAGGCAAAAGCAGCTCGAGTTCCCCTAGAACTGGACTTCCTGAAAGGCAGGGGAGGGATTCAAGCCTGATACCTGTCACCAGTCTGAGCTGCTTTTGAGCGACAATTTACATAGTATGTATAAAAGACATACTGTGGAACCTCTGTGTCCTAACGAGCCCATAGAGACCGGCCGTGCTAACGTTTACTGAGTCTTTGCTGCGTCCTGGGCACTAAGCTAAGCCTGTTACCTGCATTGTTCATTTGATCTCTACGGCAACCCTATGTACTATTATTAAGTACTGTTATTATTTCCCTTTTATAGATAAGGAAACAGGTGCTCAGAAAAGTTAGGTAACTTGCATCCAACAAGTGGCAGAGCCAGGACTCAAATCCACATCGAAAGAGGGAATGTCCTGCATGTCATGGCCCATAAGGAAGATACTTTTTGGGTACAGCCTTCCTGGGGAATCTTTTGGGGTTGGTGTCTTCTGTGGCGTCAGAAATATCATTAATTATGTATTAGGTATGTGAAAGGCAAAAACGTCCTTTGCCTCTTTGTTTCCCATGAGGCCAGCCCGGCCCCACGGCCCCTCCCCAGCCAGGGATGGTTACAGAGGTCCTGAAACATGCAAGGTGGCCCTTCCTTCTCCCCCTACAGAGGTAAGTCTCAGGGGGCTTAGGAAACAGGCAACAGGCACAAGTTGTGCTTTTCCCTGACTATGACCTGCCCTCTTAGGATCTGGGCCAAACTACACATGGATGAGCAATCTTCTCCCCCACCTGCTCCCCCAGGGCCGGGGTCTCTACCCCCGGAACTAGGCCCTCTGCTGGTACACTGTCACTGCATCCCCCACGCTGGAGGCCCAGAGATGGGGAGTGGACCGGGAGGAGGGGCTGAGGGAAAAGCATAGGCATCTGAGCCTTCTATCCCGCCCCAGCCCCCCAACTCCGGGAGGGAGGTCTAGACCAGAAAGAAGTAAAGAAAAGGCAGAAAAATTCTTAATATAATGACCTTCAAGAAGAGCAGCTGCATTTTACCTTGAAAACTGCAGAACTGAAAGCAGAGTCTATACAGACAATGCAAATGATATGCAAACATGAATGCAAATGGACCGGGGCCTGCCACGCAGAGGTGCCTCCAGAGGGAGGTAGAGGAAAATGCACAGAGGGCAATTAGGAAGGGCTCCGGAAACTGCCAGAGGCTTTTTAGGGGGCACGGAGGGGAGAGGCACCCTCGAGACCTTAGAGGGGACCGGGTCCAGGGCTCTTTGTGCACTGTGAAGCTTCCCGACCCCCCTGAGATCTCCGGTCGTGCCGGCCCTGCAACACACACACACACACACACACACACACACACACGGAGCAGGCATGCAGTCATGGAAACACTGACACAGAGACACACAGCCGCTCACAGACACAAAGCGCACTCTCCAGCCCTACACACAAAGACACACAGACTGACTCACGTCCCTGTCCACACCACCACACTCAGAAACACACGGATAAAAGCAGACACACACAAACATACACAGAAACACGCCAACACAGACACAAGCAGAAACACAAACACAAATACACACATCTCCGCACTGACCCAGCGCAGCAAGTCAAATAAATCTATCTGGAAAAGAAAGAAATCTAGATGAACACCTACTTTGTGCCAGGCGTAGTGCAGGAACACTAAATCCTCATTTAATCTTCACGAAGCGATGTTAAGATGTGAGAGTGATTATCCCAACATTTACTGGCAAGGAAAGGGAGGCCCCAGGGTGAGCTGATATGCCCAAGCCCGCCCCGTAAACAGGAAAGAGCAACTTTTGGTGGCACCACAGCGCTGCACCAACCCTCTGCGCCCTCCCCGAGCCGTCCCCATACACAGCGGGACACGGCGATCACCATCGACCCCTCACTCTCCACCTCGAGGTCCTCTCCCTTCCAGCTTCCTCGGGGACACTCCGGCCCTTCTTCGTTTTGCCCGATCGCCCCCCTCCTACTGGAGGGTGCTCTGCGACGCGACCTCACATTAACTCTGGTCTATATATAATCTAATTTGGAAATCTACTGGGGGAGGAAGGAAATCACTTATTTCCGCCCAAATGAGATACAAGACTGGATTTTCAGTTGCCACCTGTCTCTGGGTGAATGTTCATGATAGAAGAATGACTCTTCCCCCAAAAGTATACAAACTTTAAATGCTACCCTGCCCACCCGCTCCCACACACACACCCAAAAAGAAATGTGCTGTTCAGAGCAAAGAATGAATAAGCTTTCTCACTTCCTGCCATTAACTCACCGTGTCACGGTGGGCAAGTCACCCACCCTCTCGGTCAGTTCCCTCATTTGCCTGGGAGAGGCAGGACAAGCCATTCCGAGGCTGCTTCCCTCTCCCACCTTGCATGCTCCCTGACGGTACAAGGGCCCGATGCTGACAGTGCCTCAGGGTGTCTCCCAGAACTGTCCCCTGGTCTTGGGGACTCACTGCTGATGCTGGGATCTGAGAGGAGCTAAGGCTGGGCCTTGGCCAGGGAGGCGGGACAAGGTCAGATCCAGCCCCAGAGTGAGACTTTGCCCATCACCCCTGGACCCCTGGCCTGACAGCCTGTGATACTCTCCATCTACCTGGTAACTTCCAGCGGTGTGGGAGGGAGGCCTGCTGGGAGCAGGGGCAACCTTAAAATATAATAAGGTCATGACTGTTGGAGTGAACCACGAAGGCTGCAAAATGCCAAATTGTTGGTTTTGAGTGTATTTTAGGCCCTTAAACTCCCTTTCCAAATTAATATTCATGGTACTGGCATGCCACTTATTTGCATATGTAGATTATTGCTCATCCTCTGCAGGAAAAAACTTTTGGGGTGTTTTTATTTATTGTATTTATTTTAAGCTTAGATGATAAACCAGGCACGTCGGGCAGGGGAAGGGCAGGTTCCAAGGACAGGAATGGGCTTTAAACAATTTTTGCTCTGAGAAAACATAGGTCCTAGATGCACAGGGTAAGTTACCTCTACCCTGACCCCAGCATCAGTTCCAGAACAGCCCTCCTGAGGTCATGCCATGAAGCCCCCACCCCAGGGAAGCACGGCTGCCTCACGTGGCCCCACACAAGCCTCTGGAAAGCCAAGCCTGTCACGGTCACTCAAGGTCACCATCGGAAGGCAGGCATCGGGTCTGGTGTGTGACTTGGGGAAAGTCACTTGAACTCTCTGAGACCCTGTTTCTGAGGACAGTAACCTGCTTTACAAAGCCGTTGTAAGGCACAAACTGGAAAACAAATGCACCCCAAAACGAAGGCAGTCCCTGTTCCGGTACCACACCTCATCTCTCCCTGGGTCAGTACTGTCCACTCCTCCTAGCCACCATCCAGGAGGCTCTGTGTCCTGCACGCTGTCACCCACGCCTTCTGAAGACCTCAGGACTAACATCAAGTCCTCTCCTGCCCTTTTCTGGCTTCACCCCTCTTTTCTGCACCAAATAACATGTCTTAATTGCTCCACCAGAAAGCTCAGAGTCCACTGCGAGAATCTAGAGGTTCCTGAATAATTCCAAAGTCTTGGGGACACAGTGGAGCAGTGGAACACAATGGGGCACGAGGGAAAAGAGCCTGGGACATTGGGGCACACACAGGGTGGCAGAACCTCAGGGAGATGCAGGAAACAGCGTGGAGGAAAGAATACCACCGCGCCCCCACTCCTCTCCCGCGGGCTGAGTGGGCTTAGCAGGGCACCCATCCCTTCCCAGCCCCCATCTCCTCCTCTGTAAAATGACAAGAATCTCAACTTCGCAGGTCTGTTACGAGGCTGAATTAAAATAGTACCTAAAAAAATCACCTGAAGTGGTGTCCAGCACAGAGCAGGAATTCATTAAATTTAGTCCCTTCCCCCAATTGAGGTCAAGAAAAAAGCAGTAAAGTTTAATTGATTTTTCAGGTAATTAATCTATTCTTGTGATTTATTAATTCAATAAATACTCATTGAAGTGCTATGTTTTTGCTGATCATAACACTGGATACAAAGAAGAATACGCCCCCACCCCATCTTGGATCTCGGTGGTCTTACATCCAATTGGGAAGACAAGGAACACACCAACAAAATGTTAAACAATGACACCAGCCACATATCATCAAGTACCACATTTATGGTGCAGGCACTAACTGCTGCAAAAGTTCAGGGGAAGAGAGACCAATGCTTCCAGACCGCTGAGGGCTCCAGCGGTCAGGGAGGGTCTGATGAGGATGCAGGTCTAACACTGGCCTTAAACGGAAACGGTGATTGGGGTTAAACACAGGGAAAGCCAGAGCCTGAAGCTGAGGGGGCCAGGGTGGTGCGTCCCAGCAGGTAAGGATCGGGGGCAGGAGGCGGCAGATTGTGGGGACTGTAAATGTCCAGTTGAGGAGTTCGGGCTTCATCCAGTGAGTCCCATGGAGAAAAGGTAAGGTAATGAGTTGACAAAAACCATGTTTTCGTATGACTTGAAGGGGAAAGAGGTGGGAGGCTGGAAGTTAGCTCCCAGAGCAACATGATGGGTTTGCAGCATGGATTCTGGATGCATTGCCACCTCATCACCACTAGAATTTACAACTGTCTTATTTACAGAGCCCCGCGGACTACTCCTGGAGACATGCGTCCCACATACGCCCAGGCACTGTGCCCTGAGGATGGCAGAGCAGGAGGCAGCGCCATCGCCCAGCTGGAGGTGGAAAGAATCTGAGCGAAGAGGACGCTCATGTCAGAAGGGAGGACAGGGCCACAAAACAATGAAAACAGAAGGAAAGTCAGTGCTCGAATATTGGAAGTAGAGTGTGGAGGGGAGTGGGGACACCAAAAGGTGTTGCTAAGGTTTCGAGCCCAAGCATCAGGGAAGATGGTGCTGCCAACAACAAAAATGAAGAATCTAGACAGGGAGGTCGCTTGCGAGATAGGAAAATATTAGATTTCATTTTGGGCATATAGATTTCATGATGGCAGCCAGGCATCCAAATACTACTACAATTGATAATATCTAATCAGCTGAAATGTGGTCTGACAGGTGGAGATTGATGAGTCATCCGAGACTGGAAACCAGGAGTCCAGGACTGGCGAGGGAGCCCCTGGTGGCCTGCCTCCCAGAACTGTGCTGGACAGTATTGACCATATTTGCATTGACTATCAAAACTACTGTGATTACAGAGATAAGATCTTATCTTGGCCTGATGGTCCCATTTTACCACTGAGAAAAGGAAAACAAGAGGAAGCAAGTTGGGCAGAAGGAGCTTATAACCTGCTTGTCCTTAAATGCTGGAGTTCCACTATGCACCAGGAACTACCTCCTCCAGGAAGCCCTCCCTAACTACTGTGGTTTCCGCTGATGTCATGCTCCTCCTGTAATGTTTGGTCTACAAGTCATAATTATTTACTCTCTGGTTCTGTTTTCTCATTATTTGATGGTCCAGATCTGCAGTCCCCAACCCCCGGGCCATGGCACCAGCCCACAGAACCAGGCCATGTATCACTGCCTGAGCTCCACCCCTGCCCACTCCCCCTGAACACCCCATCCATGGAAAAATTGTCTTCCATGAAACCGGTCCCTGATGCCAAAAACGTTGGGGACCGCTGGTTTAAATGGTCTAGTCATCACATGTCACCTGCACTAGATTATAAATTCTTTGAGTCAGAGATCAATCTTCAAATAATCTCCTATTTCTCTTATACCAATCAAGTGTAAATGTTGAGCTAATTCAGCTTTATCTTCCTAATAAATCCCCATTGTACAGATAAGTAAACTGAGGCACAAGAGGTGAAATGCTTTGCCTGGGGTCACAGGGCTTAAAAGAAATAGAAAGAAAATTCAAACCTAGCTCTTGAACTCTACAGTAGGCACTGTTAAATGCTCCTTTCTCCATTCCAAGACCATCCTAATTTTGTTCCTCTGTGGCCCTACACACAAATTAAGATTGTTCTAGGCCAATTAGGATAATCTCCTTCCCTTGCCTGTGGTTGGTTTAGGCATGACACGTGATTCACAGTTCTGGCCAATCAGACACAAGGGCAAGTCTGCTGAGGGGCTTCTGGGAAAGGCTCCCCTCCTGTCTTTTCTGCCTCTGCACGTGATTGTGAGGGTGTAACACCTGGAACTGCCGCAGCCATCTCGTGACCTTGAGAACAGGAAAGATCGACAGCATTTGGATCTTTGATGATGCTGTTGAACCCCTGAAAGAACCAACCTTGGGGCAGACATAGCGCAGACCTCTCCTTGTGGGAGATACTAGTTCCTTATTGTTTCAGCCAGTTGCGTTCATGTCTGTTACCTGCGGCCCTGACTCCCACTCCAATCAAGGGCTTTGTCACTATGGATACCTGAGCTATCCATTACGGAAGATACAGAACAAGTGAAAGTCCTGGTTTCTGCCTTCACTGTGCCTATCCCAACGCTGGGCATTCAGTAAGTGTTCAATCTACATTTGATTAATTGATTCTCCCCTTGCTCACCAGGTACGGGAGATATATTCCCCGAAGGCATCCTTCTTCCCTTTACTAAGCCGCACTGATTATTTCTAACTTGCAGCCTCACATTTTGACAGTGGTCTCAACATTGCTCAGCAGGTCCTTCCCTGTGGTGTCCACTGAGGATCAAACTAAGAGCAAGGTACTCGCCCTTGGCCCGCAGAGACCACAGCAAAACTCCACATTCCTAAATATTTGTTCTTTGAAATGTCTTTTTCAATTAGATCTTCCCCAAATGTTTGAGAGTCAGGCTGAATTCCAACTTCCTGCTCCAGAACAGACATGTTGAGCCTGCATAATTACTGCAGCCAGCTTTATTTGCTATAAAAACATGGATTTTTGCTCCTTCTCAACTATAAAATAATCGATACATAGAATCCAGATGAAAAATGCCAGCATTTAGGAGAACAATTCTTTCATGGTTCTTTTCTTTTGGGTCTAATTAACGCATTGGAGATAAAGTGTGCTGTTAACATTTCATTTACCCAACCAGCTAAGCTGGAACACAAACTCTCCTCCTGCTGAGATACAGCTTCACATCAGAAATACAGGCAAGACAGACAGACAGAGTTTCAAAACATTTTGAAATGCTCAACAAACGGATCTGTAAACCTGTGATGTGGACTTCCTCTAGTGTCTCTCTGTTCACATTGGCTCTTCAATTTTTTTTCCTTCTCCCCTAAGAACACATTGCATAGTTACTGTCAGATGGAACACAGATAGTCCTATTAGCAGGAGAAGCAATCTCTCTGACTTTCTTTGTTTCTTTCAAATGAAGACGACATGACTTTTTGGACAATGACCACCCAGGCCATGAAAGTTTCATGAGGGACTCTCTGAGTGGATGACGCCTTTTCAATTATAACACTGCTATAATAAACCCCCACAGAGCCATGGGGCATGGAGTCTACATCCAACACACGACACCTATTTATTCTCCAATTATATTGAAACATATTCTCCTTGTGGGTGCTGATGAAGATAAAATATTCTTTTAATTCTGTGGCCTCCTGGGGGGTAAGGAGAAGGGAGTTGTCCTAGGAGTTCCTAGAGCTACATCACAGCCTTTGTTCGAGGCTTCCCCATTGCATAATCTCAAGAAAATCATTCCCTTTCCCTTGCCTATCACACTGGTTCTCAAACTGTGGTCTCCAAAACAAGAGCATTGGAATCACCTGGGAACTTGTAAGAAATGTAAATTACTGGACCCAACTCTAGACTCACTGAATCAGAAACTTGGAGGGTGGGGCCCAGTCCCTCCACACTGAAGTCTAAGAACCACTAGTCTACAAAACAGGAAGAAACAAGCAGCATTTTAAATTGAAACAGTTATCAGGGACACCGAGATGCTATACGGCCTGGGCCCCTCTCACTGCATAGCTGTCCCCATCTGCAGATTCAGGGCTCCCTTTACCCATCTGTACAATGGGGCTCCAGAGCTCCCGAGGCAGCTGTGCATGCTGAAATTTAAGAGGCATGTGGTTACCTGGCACCAGTCTCTATGGATACCTAGCAAGATCACAGTTGCCAACACTCACTAGCTCCCTCCTGCCATACTCTGACTAGCAAAAGCTCTGCACGGCAGTTCTTCAATGCCACATCTAAGGTCATCAACGCAGCTGCCTCTGGGTTACCCCTGGCAACCAGGAGCTGGGGTCATGGAAGACCATGAAATCTCCAAATCTCATAGCCAACAGCTTTGAACCTTTCACCTCGGGTCCTTGAACCACTAGAGGGAAGGTTCGGAATTCTCTGTTACGTTGTCCCACATCAGCACTTCTTCAGACATCTTTTGTATTTGCCTCCACTCCACTCCCGACTTTAAGCCTGAGGGGGACAGAGCCTAGAATGTCAGCATCATGAGGTATGGGATTCATTGCTGTCTGACTCACTGCTGTATCCCCCGGGCCCACACCAGCGCCTAGCACAAAGGAGGAGCTCAAGAACTGTTGACTAAATGTTCCTGCCCATCATAAGACCAGAACACTCAAGTATCTAAATTCTAAAAGTTACAGTTGGGAAAGGGCAAATAAACGATTAAAACCCCCAGGAACAATGAGAGAGGAAAAAGAAGCAAAACCCAGAATATTTCCCAGCTAGCACCACAATCCTTGGCTCACAGGGGACTGACTTTCCAGCAATTGTTCACCCTAGATCTAGGACCAGCAGACCTCTGGGGCCAGGTTCTGACTTAAGTCCCCAGCGGCTGGCTCTTCTAGCTGCCCTGGTGCTTCTCATTCAAGGCCAAGGGCTCACTGGCCCTGGCTGTGTGCTGTCCTTTGACCAGCCTCTTAGCCGGTCTTGAGCTTTCCTGCCTCGCTCTTAGGACTCAAGCCCTGTGCCCCACAAACCTCCCCCCCAGCTAGAAATCTACCCAAGATTCAGTGCCAAATCTCGCCTTCTCCAGCAGTGATTTCACCTGAGAAATGCCTACATGCAGTCACTTCCTAGACTACACAACAATGGCTGCCCCTTCCCTATGAACTACATGGTAAGGGCTGAGCCCTGTTTATAGGCTTCATTTACCCCCAGACTCTGGTGCAGGCACAGAACAAACTGTCACATAAGTGATTTATCCTCAGGAGATGATTCCAGCACAGCACCTAACAAGAAAATCCAGGGACAGGTCCTCTGCCTCTAACCTCACACAAACCCACCCAGCCCTCAAGCCTATCCAGGGCGTGTAGTGTGTGCAGTGGCCTGACTGGGACCCCTGCCCTGTGCTAAGAAAGCAGTATAGTCAGTGTGGAATATTAGCAAAGGCCCTGACCTCAGAGTCAGGCGACCTGGTTTACCTTCCCTCTGACCCTTAACCAGCTCTCAGCAAGTCCTTTTCGCTTCTCTGGGCCTCAGTTTGCTGATCTGTAAGACAGGAAGAGGTGGGGATGCAGTCGTGGACTCTGAATTTCTAGCAGCTTAAACGATAAGCGAACAACGGAGAGAGCTGGCGCGTGGTGTGCACCAGGGAAGATCCGAGGGAGCGCGGAACGGCGTGCTGTGGGTGGTCTGTTCAACGCCCTCGGGACACCCCGCCAAATCTGCCGGGAACAAAGACCTAAAGACCCTCTCCTCAAAGCCCCCCGCTTTTGCTCCCACTAAACCTGCGCTAAACCTCTCAAGAGACTGCCCACTGCACTCCAACAAAGAGGGAGGCCGGGGCCCCGCTGGCTCCGAGAAGCCGCGCGGGCCGCCCTCGGCCGGCACCGACTGCCCCGCCGGCCGCCGCGCGCCACCACCTGGCCCGGGCATGAATCCCGTCCCCCGGCAGGGCGCGGGAGGGGCCCGACGCCGGCACGGGTACCCGCGCCAGATCGAGCCGGGATGGCCGGGAGCCCAAACCATCCCAAAGGCCTCCTCCGATGCGCCTGGCTCTGGCCGCTCTGGGAGGGTGGAGAGTGGGAGATCCTGAAGCGGAGCCACTTTGCAATATTTTTCTAGAGAACTCGGGAGGGAGTCAGACTAGCATCGCAGGGCGGGCTGCGGGGGACCGATCCCGAGAGGCGGCCACCGCGGGATGGAGCCAGGGAGCCCAGGTCCAGGAGACAGCCGCGGGGCTCGGGGGCTCAGGGAATGGCCGCGCCGCGGCTTGGCGCTCCGGGGCTCCCGAAGGGTGAGGGCTCCGTCCCACTCACGGACCTCGGCGCCCGCGAGGAACGATTTTGCCCATTTTTAGTCGTATTTTTCCTAACAAACTAGGAAAATAAACCAAGTCCAGGAGGACGCCGGCTGCGCTTGGCAGTTCCAAGGGGCCACACAACCCATTTCCCCACCTCCAACACCACCGCCCACAGCCAGGCGAGAAGTTGGGAACTTCACGACCGCGCTCCAGGCGCGCACCGGGAGCGACTCGCTTCTCTTCTAACTTTGGGTGCCAGGGTCGCCGCCGAGGGCAAGAGGGACGTCCAGGAAGCCAACCTACAAGGGCTGTGCAGCGTCCCCGACTTCCCCGAAGAGAGTCGGAGCAACGGGAGAAAGAAATGAAGGGTATACGTTCCGTTTCGCTCCTCCTCAAAGCAAAAGCATGCATGGCACTGGCTGGGGCTTGGTGGCAGCGAGACGCACCGCGGGCCACGGCCGGGAACCTGCCCGCGTCCCCGCAGGCTCTTAAGTCCCGACCCCAGCGAGGAGGGCGCCAGTGCAGTGCGTGCAGCCCGCCCAACCCCGCGGCTCCGGAGCTGGAGTCTCCAGACTCTAGGGGGCGGGCAGGTGCCCTCCCCGGGACCCCGCGCCGCGCCGCTGCCGTGGGCTCTTCTCCCGCACGTGGAGGCGCCGCGGACGCAGCGTCCGGACTGCGGCCAGAGGGCCTGCGCCTGCCCTGCGCCTGCCCACAGCCGGGCACCCCACGTCCTGCCCGGACCCCCAAGCGCTCCCGCGAGCCCCGGCATTCCCTTCTTCCCCCGCGCCAAACTCGGCTTCCGCAGCCCGGACCGGCGCAGGGCAGCCGGCGGTCCGCGGAGCGAATGCAAAGTTAGTAGGCGAGCTGCAGAATCCCCTCCCCAGGACCGGAATCCCAACCCCGGTCCCCTTGCGCCTCTGCCGCTCCTAGGCTCCGCGTCCTCGCGGTCCCCACCCAGCCACCTACCTGCTTCCGCGGCCCGCCCAGGGCTCGGCCGGCCAGTCGCGCGGTGCAGTCCTCCGGAGCCCGAGCCGCGCCGAGGCCGGGCCGGGAGCCGGAGCTGCGAGCAGCCCAGAGCCGGGCGGCGGTGGCGGCGCCGAGAGCGAGCGAGCGAGCGAGCTGGCGGCTGGAGCCGCCGCGGCTGTGCCGAGCCCGCCCCCACCCCCTCGTTCCTCCGCCCCTCCCTCTCCTTCCCGCCCAGCCGCCCTCCTCCCTGCTCGCCGCTCCCTCCCTCTGTTCTCCCACACACACCCCTCTTTTTCCCCCCATCTTTCTCCCTCTTTGGTCCTTTCAGACCCTGCCGGCGCGCGCGCTGGCTTTTTCCATCGTTCAGTCTCCCTTCGGCTTTCCTTTGGATTCCTGTTTCCCTGGTTCAACCCGTTCCAGCATCTCTTCTCACCTCCCTACTCGCCACCACCACCTTTCGCTCTCTGCTGCCTCTTTTCTCTCTTTTTCTTTCTTTCTTTTCTGTTTTCTCCTCCTTTAACCTTCTCGCGCCTCTGCTCCTCTTTCTCTCTTTCCGACTCCCCTTTTCCCTGGACGGGGAGCAGCGTAAGGCTACTCTGCGCGCCTCCTCCTATTCCCACCTTCGGGCGGGGGATCCCCGGGGGTCGAAGGAGGCCAGGGGCACCCCCAGGCAGAGCTCCTAACCGGCCGGGAGAGACGGGCCAGAGCTGGAGACAGGAACCCAAGACAGGGGCTCGAGAAACGCCTGGGCAGGAAAAAGGCAAGGAAGCAAAAACTCAAAATGTTAAGACCCAAGTTGGGCTGAGCCGCGCCTGGTGAGATGAGGAAACCGAGACCCAGAGGGAAGAGAGCAAGGGACTTGCCTTGCCGAGGTCTCCTCCGGAGGCAAACTCTAGACTCCCACCGCTCCCCGCAGCTTGGGACTGGGCTCCTCCGCTGATGCGGGAAGTGGATGGCGCCAGAAGCCGGTCCCCACCTTCCACCTCTGCCTGCGCCTGCTTCTGAGCCCCCGGGCCCGGCGAGGAAGCCTCCTCCCCCTGCCACAGCACCTGGGGCCACCTAGCTGCCCCACGCCACTCCTAACGGGGCCCGGCCCGGCAAGCAGGAAGACCTGGCTCTTGGGAGTGGCGCAGGGAACCCCTTCCCCGCCACCTCCCACCCTCTCGAAGAAATGCGGGGCTGACTCCTGCATACAGGGCTGGGAGTGGCAGCAGGGGACTTTGCTCGTGGGGTTTGCCTCCTTTTGTTCTTGAACTAAAACAGGAGCGGGAAGGCCCGGCCTTGGGAAAAGGTGGCTGTACACACCTCATAGGAGGAATTTTCGTGGATAAAGCAGGCCCAATGTCTGAGGGTTTCGCAGCGCGTTTCTGTACGTGTCTGAGCACCTAGGCCTCCTGCATCAGCGGCGCTCATCAGTGCGCAGACACCGTGGGTCTGGTGGGCAAGTCCCTCCCCTAGAAGCTTTTCCGGGCACTTCCCCATTTCAGTCCAGTGGGGCCCAGAGAAGAGATGTGGAGTCTCCGTTTCCAAGGACCCCACTCTGCAGCCCTACTTTATTAAGACATGGTCAGGATTCTCCTAGTTCCACCCCTAATTACCGGGGCCAGGGTTTATTTCCCTTCTGTGGTACCTTCATTGAGGTATTGGCAAAACTCCGTATACGTATCCCATCAGTTCCTCGCCTTGAGCTATCAAACCAAACAAACAGAGCCCTGCCTGAGCCTCTGGGGTTCATACCACAAAACCAGAAGAAGCATCAGGTTAAGGCCATGACTAGGGCGAGGCAATGAGGCACCTAGGGGTGCTCACTCCAGGGTCATGCAAGTGCAGGTCCGCCCTGAGAGTGAGTGCCTCCCTAAATTCTGCACCTCAGCGTCTCCCTGCCTCCCTCCAGTCCTTGCCCTCCTGGCGAGTCTTCGGGGTTTCTGTTAACCAGCTGTCTGACCTTGGTGAGTCACTGCCCCCCTCTGGCACTCAGTCTCCTCACCTACCCATGAAGAGGCTGAATTAGATGTCCTCTAAGGGTTTCTCCAGCTCCGAGATGCTAAAGTCTATGGGTAATCATAGATGCCTAATTTGTATGCCCATTCCACCACCGGGCAGTCACTTGACCTCAGTTTCCCTATCAGTGAAATGGGAATGATAACAGTACTGTGAACCACATGAGGACTGCACCAAATAATGCACCGAAGCACAGTTCCTGGCACGTGGCAGCGGTTCACAACTGTTAGCAATTAATATTGTACGAGGGAGGTTTTTGCATATCTTTCCCTCATCTTCACTTTCCCTTTTGAATTTTGAGTTCCAACTTCCACCGTGCCCCCACCCTCCCTCTGTGTGGCAGCCATCCGCTAATAAGTCTCAAACTCCAGTTCTGACCGGTTTGGGATGGTAGACCGGTCTTCCTGAACAACCCTTCGGCCCCATCTCAAGGAGCAATGCGTAGGACACACCCGCTCCCCCTCCTCCCACACTGCCAGGTGTGAATTGTCTGTCTGGGGACTACTGGCTCCCTCCACTGGTTGCCTGGTTTTCTGCCATACTCTAAAAAGCCACACAGATCTATAAAGTTGCACCTTCCCCACCTGGATGGCAGGGCTCCAAGGACACATGTCCCAGCAGAGCCAGAAACACTTTTAGCAAACATCTTTGAGGTTGGCTCAGGGTCATGTCAGAGGCCATTCATCTGCCAGTCCCTGAGTACCTACTTACGGGAGGCGCCGTTTTGCACAACCCACTGCTGTGTACGTGTTCGACTCAGCTGCAACACGTTTATTTTGGAAGATATAACATCTAAGACCAGGCTACTCATCTAAGGGCATCATCTGTGACAAAAATCCACTATTCTGAGCTATAAATCCTGCTCTCAAAAAGCTTACATACCTAGTTGATCTTGCCAGCGGGAATAAAAAAAGTTTCCACTCTAACTGGGGCAAGAGACAAGAAAAGGAGGCGCAGAGTGAGGTGACCGAGAACAGGGGCCCTGGAAGCAGATGCCTGAGTTCAAATCCTCATCTCCCCACTTGTTAACTGTGTGACCACATTCGGCCCATTTGCACCCTCTGCACGCTTCAGCCTGGATGAGGGGTGGGCGGGAGGAGGCCAAAACTCTGGTGACCAAGGGTGTGTGATAACCCAGCACACCCACATGTACACCAACACAGCCCAAAATGCCCCCCATACACGTATAATATAATCCCTGCACTCTTTGAAAAGTGGGGGAGGGAAGTGGAGGACCGAAATAAAACCCATGTGGAACAACTCTTCTCATAAGCTTTTTATGAACCCACAGCCACCAATCGAAGTCTTGATTAACTTGGTTGTATTTATTAAATCGTGTTCAATATTTAATAACTTTGAATATGGATTGAATATTTAATGAGATTGGTGGGGATCTGTTTGTGTATAAACGTCAGAAGTGCCAATTGCTTTGAACTGAGAATTGAGTTTGTGACTCATTCGCAGAAACCAGTGCCGGAGATTTCTCCATTCTACGTTTTCATGGAATTTATTTAAATTATAGGTTACCATCATGACATTGTTACACTATTATTTATTATGATGCTCCACTATCATAACATAGATTATTACACAGTCCCAGAAAATGTGGCATTTAGACACTGAACTTCCTTGCATCCAGGCAAACCTGGATTGGGTCTCTTGGTCTCCTTCTTCCATGTTTCCCAGGAAAGGGGGCCAAACCTGTCCCTGTGAAACGCACGCTGTCTTGAGCCCTCAGTCCTCCCACAGGCACACAATGATCTGGAAGCGGTTTCTATGCTATACTTTGTCCAAGACCAATTCGTCCAAGAGAAGAAACTCTGCCTCATGGACTAGAAGCAAGCAACATCAATTTCTGAATCTTTTTTACAGAAATAAGAGGATCTGATGCAAAACGCAGCTTTCAGAGGCATCATGGGCATTCGTAAAAGTCCTTGGAAGATTTGAGGTTCTAGAAATCAATGAATAAATTTGACATCTCCGTGTGTTGATTTTACATAAGTCACAGTTATGTATTAATGATGCTCTCTGGCTAATAAGTAATTACAAAATGTGGTTTGTTAGGGGCCAAAGTTAAATCACTGGAAATAGTCCTTATGCCACAGCAGGCTGTAGCCCAGCAGGGTAGAAACTGCTTACTCACAAAAGAGAGCAAACGCATTCTCCATCAAATAACTCTTCTCCCCGACACACCTTTGCCATATTATGATTTGCTTTGATTTGAGGTCCAAAGCAAATGTAAATGAATGCTGCCAAAGGAATAGTAATGATCATATGACTGAAGTCTGTATAGTCATGCTTCTTGGATAATGTTCTCATTTTCTTTGCAACAGATAACTGGAAAAATTATACCTCTAAATACTTTCCCTTCTTCTCCCCATCTTCAATAATCTGCCAACCTTTAAATCCTACCTGGTAACGACACCAGTTTACCTGCCCATCCTCAAGTCTCCATAGTGTTCTGGGCTCCCTGATTTTACTCCTGCTGTCCTCAGAGCCCAATACCTTTCCCATCCTCTTTCGAGCTTGGCGAACTGCAGTCTCATCCTTTAAAACTCTGCTCATCAATCAGGCCTTCCTTGGCCCCCTCACTGTACCTGTTTATCTATTTCAATTAGCGCTTTCCTCACTGTAGTTTAATCATCTGTTTACAGTTCTGCCTGCTCCCACCGGCCGGTGAATTCCGCAGTCATTTCAATATCTCTAGTGTCTTGCATGGTGCCTGGGGTAATGATGGATGGACGGATGGACGGATGGACTTGGAAATAAAAGCATATGGGTTTTACTTGCAGTTCTTTATCTCTGGACTTGAGTTGAGCAGAGCATTGGAGTAGAAGCCATCTTATTCTCCAGGAAGCTCATAATGCCATTCATTCTTAGACTCATCAAAGGTGAAAGGGATTAGCCAGACCTCTGTTTTAAAGAAAAAGTCATCACCCTCACGGTTACCCAATAACACATGTTGTCATTCAACAAACATTTATGAAGTTCTTACTATGTGCCAGGCCCTCTGCTCACTGCTTTAATTCGCAACCCAAATCGCTCAATCAACTCAAGGGGATTTCTAAGAGCAGGCAGCACCCAGGAGCAGCCTCTCCTTGTTAGCAGTTTCCCTGTAGTGACCAAGAGACTTAGGGGAAGCAGAAGGATCTCCCCCTCGGGGAGGGGTTTAGGACTCCCGCCCAGCGGTAGCTTGATTTGGCAAAGCCTTAGCTTTTTATAAGTGCCTCATATCCTCTGTGAAAGCAGGTAGGGTATCAGCTCGACTCTCACACATAAAATAAACCGCCCTCCTCTTCTTGGCCTCTCCACTTTGGCCTCCAGCAATGCCGAAAGCCTTGTGGGCCCTGTCACTGTCCACTGGAACACAAGCTCCATGAGGGAAGGGACTTTGCTTTGTTTGCCACGATATATCCAGCACCTAGAACGACACCTGGATATAACAGGCCATCAGAGAATTATTATTGGATGAGTTAATGAATGATACATCAGACCTTTGTCTTTGCTAGTGACATCTTCTGTGCTTAGAATGCCCTTCTATCTTTCTTCAACCTGACTCTTACCCATCCTGCAAGACAAAGCTCAGGAATATTCTCCCTAGGAAGTCTTCCTTAAAGCTCCTGGGTTGGACCAAACACCCTTCCTCTGGGTTTCCTGGTACCATGTCCACACGCCTCACTTATCACGAGGCACAGCATACTGCATTTATCTGTGTCTGCTTCCCACGCTAGGCTTTGAGCGTCATAAAGACAGGGGCCATATGCTATTCATCTTCGTACCCTCAGCTCCTTGGCAATGTGTCTGCAACGTAGGAAACACTCTATAAAGATTTGTCAAGTTAAACTAAACAACCCCAAGTAGGTGCAGATTGGGTCATACCAAATGTGATTGTTGATTCATTGTGTCTTTTGGCAAATATTGATTGAGTGCCTGTGATGTGCCAAGCACTGTTCTAGGTGCTGAAAATCCAACACTGAGTCAAACACACAAAAATAATGATAAAGCAAGTGCCTGTCAATTAAACACAACCTAGGT
>RJWJ010028802.1:0-21299 GCA_004363605.1 Indri indri | reverse complement strand
GAATATTACTCAGATTTTTTAAAAAATGAAATTCTAATACATGCTACAACATGGAGGAAACTTGAGCACTTTATGCTAAGTGAGACAAGCCACACGTGAAAGGACAAATACTATACGATTCTACTATATGAGGTACCTGGAGTAGCAACATTTATAGAGACAAAAAGTAGAATTGGGGTTGCCTGGGCCTTGGGGATGGGAGAGTGAGGAGTTATTGGGTGTAGAGTTTTATTTGGGGAAGACAAGATAGTCCTGGGCAGGGATGGTGATGATGGTTGTACAACAATATGACTCTACTTGGTGCCACTGAACTGCTCACTTAACAATGGTTAAAATGGTAAATTTTATGTCATGTATGTTTCATCACAATAAAAAAAATAAGCAGAGGGTGTCACAGGCTCGAGTGTGTTTGAATTATGAAAGAAGCTGGGAGTGGGATTGTTGGGGGGATGAGATGCCTGAGGGGAAAATTTTTGGATATGACTTTGGCTTTGCTTCATTTGCTATAACAAATATGAATTATTTTATAAATTAAAATATCAAATAAGGAATTGTTCCTTTAATGGCAGGGTCAAGGAGACACATGTGCAGCCACTGCTCAATGACAATTGTCTCCATAGCAAGAGTTGTCTTAACCAGACTCTAACCTCATGAAGAGGGCTAGCTGCTGAGTGAACTTGACGGGTTTATTTTACTCAGCAGCCACCCCAGTTTGGGCTCGTGGAGAATAAAAGAGTAAAGTCTGCTCTTGATCCTGTGGATGGAGACTGGGCTCAGTGTGGTCCCAGCGCAGCCCAGTCACCTGTGAGATGGAGCTGTGGCCCTACCTTTACCTGAAGTGCAGGATGTGCGTGCACCAAAGGGGCGTACCTGGGCCCTTCCTCTCAGGACTAAATTCTCTGGGCAAGACAAACCTGACCATAGCTACCTATGAGATAGCATGAGAGAAATTTCAAGGTTCATCAATAGGTAGAGCCAATATATTCAGGGACTCCATTTGGTAGAACCAACCTTCTGTGCTCAAAGCTGAGGAAGACCAGCCGGGCCTGGCCATGGTTGGGGGTCATGAGAAGGGAATGGGCTTGAAATTGGAGTGTCAGAGAGTGTCAGAGAGTGCTACATGCATTGAGATGAGGGGGACGTCATTTACATAATAACAGCACATCAAAGGTGAAGCCCTAGGAAGCCTGTTCCTGTTCAGGGCACGGTGATGAACACAATTCCACATGGGAATTGGAGAGAGACACAAGGAACATCTGGCTTCCAAGATGGCAGGATCCTAGGAGCCCCTCAGAGCGTAGCATGACAGCTACCTCTGCCTCAAGCCAAGAGTTTCTGAATGTGCTGAGGAGTTTAGAAGGAGATTATCTGAGAATAGATAGACAAAATAGAAAACTTTTAGAGCAACCACTTATTTTTTTTTATTTTTATTTTTTTATTTTTTTTTTATTGTTTGTTGTTTATAGGGGTACAGGTGTTTAGGTTACGTATGATGCCCTTGCCCCCCCTTCCCCCCAAGTCCCAGTGTTTATAGCAGCGCAATTCACAATTGCAAAGGTGTGGAAACAGCCCAAGTGTCCATCAATACATCAGTGGATTAGTAAAATGTGGTATATGTATACCACGGAGTACTATTCAGCTTTAAGAAACAATGGTGATATAGCACCTCTTGTATACTCCTGGATAGGGTTGGAACGCATTCTACTAAGTGAAGTATCCCACTTATTTTTTTTTTTTTTTAATTTTTTTAAAGAAATGAGTCTCGCTCTGTCACTCAGGCTGGAGTGCAGTGATGTGATCACAGCTCACAGCACCCTTGAGCTCCTGGACTCAAGTGATCTTCCTGCCTCAGCCTCCCAAGTAGCTGGGACTACAGGTGTGACTCACCTCACCTGGCTTATTTTTTCATATTTATTTAATTTCTAACAAGATTTTATTTCCTTCTGCTGTTGCTTTATCCTTGTGATGGGTAACAATCATTTAGAATAATTATCCACAACTGTAAAATATGTTATTCAGTAACAGGAAGAAGGAGCTACTATGAATAAAATATGGCACACATGAAACATGCTAAGACTTGAAAATACAGAGGTAGCGATTATGCCTAGAAACTGAGATCGTCTTTCTCTATCCTGATCAGAATTTGTAAATTCTGAAATTAAAATAAAAAATTATAACCAGGAAAAAAGTCACATTTATGACAATGTTCTCAGAGGCATAGTTTAGTTTCTTGTTACTCCAAGTACTCAGTAAGATATAATGGTATGTTCCCACAGCGCAATATTGACTATGTTTTTCTTCTTTCTTTCTCTCTCTGTCTCTCTTTCTTTCTTTCTTTCTTTATATGGATTTTAAGAACGTGCATATTTTTAATGCATCGTGATCTTTTAGGCTTATAATTTCATGCACAAATATTTGGTATTTTACTTCATGTAAGGTGCTGTGAGATGTGCAAAGAAAGTGTAAGACGCTGCCTTTTCCCTGAGAAGTTCAATGTCTAGAGGAGAAGAAACTCACAAGCAAAACCCAGCGACGGCATTAGGCCCAAGAAGTGGTGTTCAGGAGTCTTCCCGGCAGGCTCAGGCACAGCTGCACACCTGCTCTCCTCTGGGCCCACCCACATGCTGCCCTCCTGCCAGGGCTGTAGCTCAGCTCCATCCTGGGACCCTCACCCTTCTCTCCCTCGGTGACACACACAGCCAGCTGTACTGTGACTGTGGCCCAGGCAGCTCTGTCCCCATCTCCGCACCCTGGCCTATCACAGTTAGCATTTCCGAAGTGCATGTGCTGTAGGACACACAGCGCTAGGCCGGGGGCACACCGAGGCAGACACGTTCGAAGAGGCAGGGAGAGGGCCACCTGCATTTCTCTCAAGCCCAGTCGGCCCCCACTGCCCTTTGGATTCAGAAGGTTCATTTGGGCTGCAAGGTTTTTCAAGGAGGTGTAGTACTCCCTGGGGTTGGTACTCCCTTGAGATGAAGGCCGAAGAACAGCCACACCACCATCCATTAAGAAACGGTCTTCCTCCGCCAGACCAACGGAAGTGTGCGAACGAACGCTGTTATTTCCGGTTCTTGCTTTTCGCTTCTGTCTGCTGCATGAAGGCAGCGGTCCTGGGGCTGGGTCAGGGCGGGCCTTCGGGCTCCTCGTGAATCCTGGAGTCTTTTTTTTTAGTTTCCTAAGGTTTTAAAATTGTTTTTGTGTGTAACATTTTATTTTGATATAATTCAAACTTCCATAAAAATTGCAAGAATGAAAAGAGGAATTTCCATTGGACACTTTACCCAGATTCACGAATTGCTTATATTTTATTTCATTTGCTTTATTATTCTCTCTCAATATATATATATATATACACACACAATATGTAAATATCTATTTCGTATTTATGTATTTTGTACAATGTATAAATATGTGTTTATGTATAATTTATAAATAAATATGTATTTACATATTTATGTATATTTATATACAAGATACTTATCTTTTATAAAGATGTAGATATGTTTATTTTATAACTATATATAGTAGATCTATTGTACATCTATTATATGGATGTGTGTGTATATATGCATATGTGTGTGTGTGTGTGTGTGTGTGTGTGTGTGTGTATGCATTTCTTCCATGAACTCTCGGAGAGTGAGTTGGAGACTTTGTGTCTATATACCCCTAATGGCTTCAGAGTGTAGCTCCCAAAAACAAAGTAACTGTCTTACATAAATGCAGTATAGTTATCAAAATCAGAAAACTTAATATTGTGCAATTATCTTTCATAGCCCATATGCGCATATTGCCAATTGCCGCTAATATCTGTATTGGTTTTTTATTGCTGCTATAATAAATTACCACAAACTTAGTGGCTTAAAACAACACAAATTTATTCTGTTACAGTTCTGGAGGTCAGAAATCCAAAACCAAGGTGTTGGCAGGACTGTGCTCTTTCTGGAGGGTTCAGGAGAGAATCATCCCCTTGCCTTTTTTGGCTCCTAGAGGCTGCCTGCATCCCTTGGCTCCCACCCTCACCCTCCCATCACTCTGTCCTCACACCCTTGGCCTTGCTGCCTCCCTCTTATAAAAACCTTTGTGATTATATTTAGCCTCCCCTCCCAAGCAATCCAGAATAATCTCTCATCTCAAGACCCCTAACTTAATCACACCTGCACAATCTCTTTTAATGCATAAGGTAACATATTCACATATTCTGGGATTAGGATGTTAGCATCTTTGCAGGGTCACACTATCCATTATAGCTATACAGATACTGTCTTCAAGGCCATTCCACAATCTGGGATCCTGAACCATATTTGTTAATATTTGTATGCCTTTTAGTCTCCTTTAATCTGAAACAGTTTCTTAGTCTGTATTTCTGTCTTTTGACCCTGACTTTTTGAGGAGTACAGACCAGTGATTTCACAATATTTTCCTCAATTTGTTAATCTGCATTTCAGGAAAATCGTTGCTAATGAGCACATGCATCTTGCAAAGAGAAAGTGCAAAGAGTTCATCAGATTCTCAAATGGGTTCTATAATTTACTGTTAAAATGTACTAGAACAGAGAATAGCAGACAGTTGGATTGGCTCAACACTACGTCTTAATTTGTGTGTCTATACATATGATATATACCATGTCATGGTATGTGTGACAGATTATCAAAATGGACACAGACACTCTCCTCTGTACTCCCCTCTCATTGCAATTGACTCAGCCCCTCCCACCAAGAAGTGAGTCTATTCCTCTCTCCTTGGAGTCTGGGTTGGCCATGTGACCTGCGTTGGCCAATGGGACATTAGCAAATGAGATGCAAGCAGAGTCTTGAAAAGTGCACTGTGGCTTATTACCTTGTAGTTTCTGGAATCTTTCAACTGCCGCCATTTGAAGAAGACGGGGCTAGCTTGTGGGATGATGACAGAGATATAGCCTGGTCACCACTATGGCCCTGGCCAAGTGTGCCAAGTATGTGAGCAAAGTCACCCTAGATTATCCAGCCACTAGCCACCAGCAGCTGACCACAGACCCGTGAGCAACTCCACTGAGATCTGCCAATTCTTTTGGTTGGCACCTTCTCCTCCTTTTCCCTCTTCTTGAAAATGTGGATTAATCAAGGGCTTTATTTGCTGCCTTCAAATTCATTGAGACTGGATTAAGAATAAAAATGTTTAAATTTTTAAATGCTTAGTATTATTAGTTACTGCAAATGTGGAGTTTTGTGTTTTTTATTTGTTATTCTATCCTTCTGTTTCCATACTCTGAAGTCAAAAAACACCCAAGGAGTAAATATTTAACCCATACATCTATCTTTCCATCTATCCATCCATTCTTCCATCCGCTCCTTCAGTCCTGCCACCTGTCCACCCATCCCTTGATCCCTCCCTCCCTTTTTCCTCTCTCATGTCCTCCTTTTCCCTATTCACCCACCTATTCCTCCCTCTCCCTCCCTCTTTCCTTCTATTGCTCCTTCCCTCCATCCCTTTTCATCCCTCTTTCCCTCTCTTCTTCTGTCCGTACATATGCACTCCATCCATCCACCACCCTCCATCCGTAGATTTCTGTCTGTAGATCTTGGTCACTCTCTACCTGCATCTCTCTCTGTGCACATGTACATACACGAAGCATCCTGGTGTAACATGGAAAGCCAGCATGCAGCAGTAAAGAGCAGGCTCTGGAGCTAGACCGACCAGATTCAATTCCTGGCTTTGCTTCTTAGTGGCTTTGTGAATTTGGAAAACTTCTTTACCCACCTTGTGCTTCAGTTTCCACAATTTTGTGTATGAAGCTAATAATAATACCTACCTTCAATAGATCATGGCTTGAGAGCTGTAAAACAGATAGGATGGTTCCAGGTACGTAACAAGTGTGATGATGTTTGCTAAAAAAGTAATTTAAAAATTGGGTCTTGAGATGTATACATCCCTGACATGATAACAACCTGCCTATTTCAGTTCTTGGCCTTTAATTGCACACATCTCATTGACCAGATTTGATCCATGGATTCACGGAGGGCCTTTGTGCTTTGCTGGAGGGAAGAGTACAGACCAGACTGACTCATTCCTATCCTATTGATCGGCAGACAGATCTCTCTGGGGACCTGTGGGTCAGGACCACCAGCTGGATCTCAAGCTTGCATCCCCATAGAAGGTCTGGCAACCCAGCATACTCTTCCTGGTGTTCTGAGTCTATTGGCTCTGTAAACCATATGCAAACCAGATCAAACAAAGGTGAATCCTATTTGTGTGTGCGCTAACAGTCATGACTTTCTAATCCCGCGAGGCACCCAATATGATACTACTTGCTAAAGAATATGGCTATTAATACATTTGTCTTCAGTTTTCATTTCTTCTCTTGGAATGGAAGGCTGCTAGAGGAAAGAGGATTTATTACATACCTGCTGTGGGAATAAGATTTAAGAGGGTAAATTTGACGTCAAAGTTCTAGCATATGGCTATGCAGGTTTCAGTTCAGATGGGAGGCGCTGCTGTAAGGCTCCTGCGAGGTAAAGGTAGGCCTGGTGGTGAGTCCTGTGCTCTCACACTTTGCTTATCATATTGTGACTGCCGACCTGGGTCACCTTTATGGCTCTGTCTCTAACCAACAGGTGAGCCTAAGATGACAGTGATTCAGTTTACTTTTGATGTCAGCTTATGGAGGTATAATTTGCATACAGTAGCATTCACTCTTTTTAGTATGCAGTCCTATACATTGTGACAAAGGCTTGCCATCCTATAACCACCATAATCAAGTCACAGAACGTTTCTATCACCTCAAAATTTCCTTTGTGCACCTTTGTAGTCAAAGGAGGATCTTCCCACCCCAACTGAAAGCTGGAAGCACTGATTTGTTTTCTGTACCTAGTTTTCCCTTTTCCAGAGTGTAATGTAAATTGTTCATAGGTATTTTTAACAGCCAAGTTGCCCAATAAATAGTACACTGTGACCATGGATATTTTGCTCAATTGAAGTGTCCCTTGATGCAGGTATGTGGGACTTGGCCCAACTCCAACTCCCATGGCCTGACAATGATGTAAAGTATACTTTTCTTCCTCTTTAACAGACTTCCTCAGTTCAAATTCCAGTATGGACACTCAATAGCTCGATATCTTTAGATATTTTATTTGAACTCTCAACTTGCTTTTCTCACCTGTAAAATGAGATTATAGAGTATCTATATTTGGAAGTAAACAAACAAAAAGTAAAGTAAACAGCAATAAAAACAAAAAAAAATTGCATTGTCCTTAGGATCTTAGAAAATAAACTATGTGGAATTAGTTTATTTTAAACCGTCTTCAGCTGACAACAGAGGAATGGCACCTGATGACTTTGAGCAAGTTACTTAAATTCTGCGTGCCTCAAATTCTGCTATGTAAATTGGGAAAAAGAAGAATATTTCCTGCATAGGATTTCTGATTTGAGATTAAATGAGACATTCTATAATAATGAACTTTGAACAACCTTTAGCTCTTGTAAATACTCAAAAAATGCGGTCAATAAACATCACATTTTCTATTTAGGTAGCTTGAATGCAGTATACATTTCTGAATACTTAGTGATTTTATTGCTGAATTATGTCCATCAACTGATATAAATTTTTCTTTCCTTCATTTATTCTGTTTTAAAGATCAAGATTTATCTGTCTCACATGTCCTAAAATTCATCTTTTCAGAATATACAATTCAATGGTTTTTAGTATCTCCAAATATTGTAATCCATCAAAAGTATCTAATTCCAGAACATTTCCATCAGAAAAGCAACCCTGTGCTCATTAGCAGTCACCTCCCTTTTCACTCTCACATCAGCCCCTGGTAATCACTAATCCACTTTCTGTTTCTGTGGATTTGCCCATTATGGATATGTCATATCAAAGGAACCATGCAATTTGTGGCCTTCTGTGTCTGCCTTATTTCACTTAACATAATGTTTTCAAGGTTCATACATGTTGCAGCATGTATCCATACTTTATTGCTTTTTATGGTTGAATAAGGTTCCATTGTATAGGTATACCATTTTTTGTATCCATTCACCAATTGATGGGCCTTTGGGTTGTTTGCAATGTTTGGCGATCATGAGTAAAGTGTCTATGAACATTTGTGTGCACATTTTTTTGGAGGCATATGTTTCAATTGTCTTGGGCATATACCTGGGAGTGGAATTGCCAGGTCATATGGTAACTCTGTGTCTAACTTTTTGAGGAACTGATGAACTGTTTTTCAATGCAGCTGCACCATTTTACATTCCCACCAGAAATGTAGAAGGGTTGCGGTTTCTCCACATCTACTCCAACATTTGTCAATTTCTCTATTTTTTTCTTATACCCATCCTAGTGGCTATGATGTAGTATCTCATCGTGGTTTTGATTTGCATTTTCCTAATGACTAATGATGTAGAGCATCTTTTTATGTGCTTAACAGTCATATGTATATTTTTGGGGGGAAATGTCTATTCAAATTCTTTCTTTAATTTTTTAAATTGTGTTACTTGTATTTTTATGATTGAGTTGTAAGTGTTCTTTGATTAGGCTGGACATACACCCTGTAAGATACATAGTTTGCAGTATTTTCTCCCATTCTGTAAATTGTGCTTTCACTTTCTTGATGGTATCTTTTGAAGCATACAAGTTTTGAAAAATTCCAGTATCTATTTTTTTTCTTTTGTTGTTTGTACTTTTGGTGTCATATCTCAGAAATCATTGCTTAATCCAAGCTCATTGATATTTACACCTAAGTTTTATTCTGTTTTCTTCTAAGAGGTTTATAGTTTTAGGCTTATAGTTAGTTCTTTAATCCATTTTGAGTTAATTTTTTATATGGTGTGAAGTAGAGTATCCTGCATGTGGATAAAGTTGTCTCAGAATCATTTGTTGAAAAGACACTAATTTCCCCTTGAATAGTTTTGGCACCCTTGTCAAAAATCAACTGTTCATAAATGTAAGGGGACATTCCTGGAGTCTCAATTCCATTTTATTGATTTATATGTCTATCCTTATGCCAATATCACACTGTGTTGATCACTGTAGCTTTGTAGTAAGTTTTGAAATTGAGAAGTGTGAGTCATGTAACTTCATTCTTTCTCTGTCTAGTTGTTCTATTCATTACTGAAAATGGCATATTGAAGTCTCCAGCTGTTATTTTTAAATTATTGTTTGATTAAATCTGTTTTTGCTTTCTATTTTGGGTCTGTGTTGTTTGGTGCATGTATTTTTATAATTGGTGTCTTCTTGATGGGTTGCCACTTTTATCTTTATAAAGTGTCCTTCTTTGTCTCTAGTAAAAATTTTTGTTTCACAGCCTATTTTGTATGATATTAGTATAGGCTGTCCAGTTGACCTTTAGGCACTGTTTGCATGCTAATCTTTTTATATTCTTTCATTTTCAAATGATATTTCAATTTAAAATGTATCTCTTGAAGACAGTAAATTCATATTTTTTTTCATTTACTATTCCCATCTCGGCCTCTTAGGTAGAATGTTTAATCATTTATATTTGCTGTAATTACTGATAAGGTAGAATTTACATCTGCCATTTTGCTATTCATTTTCTATATGCCTTGTATGCTTTTTGTTTCTCTATTTATTACTACCTTCTTTTGTGTTAAATAGATAATTTTAGGGTATCATTTTGCTTTTCATGTTACTTATTTTACTATAATTTGAGTTTTTCAAAAATTGCTGTCCCAACGATTACAATTAACATCTAATTTTGTAACAATCTAGCTTGGATTATTACCAATTTAATTTCAAGAATATACAAAAATTTTGCTCCTATATAGCTCCATTTATTCCCCCTACTTTGTGCAATTTTTATTATAGAAATTCTCATAAATGATTATATCCTTATATATTATAAGCCCATTAACACAGTATTATAATTATTGTTTTATGTGGTAGTATTTAGAATAAAACAAAAAAGGTGTTGTAAGCAAATTTGCATTTATATGTATTTTTATATTTATTTGTTTTTACTTTTACCTGTATTCTTTATTTCTTCAGGATTTCTTGTAAGAAAGATCTACTAGTGACCAATTCTCTCAAGTTTTTAAGTAAATCTGATATTTCTTATTTTCTCACTTATTTTTGAAGGATGGTTTGCCTGTATGTAGAATTCTTGGTTGACAGGTTTATTTCCTTTGAGCACATTGAAAATGTGGTTTTGAAAGCCGCCAAGCAGCACCTAATTGAAAAGCAAACCCCTATCTTTTCTTCCCTTAGAGTCTCAGCAGTTGAGACAAATGGATGTTTTATCAGAAACAGACATATTAATAGAAACTGAAGCATGAGGGGAAATCATGCCCAGGGCTGTCGTTGGCTTCCTGGTGGTGGGATGTACCTGGGAAGGCTTAAATTTTGCTAACATGATCAACCCAGTTTAGGGTCCATGTCAAGAGTGTCTCTGTCACTGCTTGAGCTTCCCAGGGAGGACGAGAGTCTGACCTCAAATCACAGCTGGTGCCAATGAACTAGCACTACAATAACGAGTCTCCACTTCCTGTCCTTTACTATGCCTTTTAGATTTGGAATTAGTAGAGAGCTAATGCTTTCAAATTCTTTCCTTTCTCAACTAATTTGACCATGTACAGATAAACTGTGAGGCGCTTCCTACCACCTCTTCTGGGCAGACTTTTGACTCAGAGCTCTTGGCACCTGGCCTTTCCAGGACTCTCTCCTTGACTCTTATTTCTTTTTTCTCTCTGTCCATGGTAATCTCACAGGATGCATTTCCCAATTTGGTCCAGCCTGGTGTGTGCCTGTGTGTGTCTGCGTGTGTCTGCGTGTGTCTGCGTGCCTCTGTCTGTGTATGTGCCTGTGCATGTATATGCACCTCTGTGTATTTCTGTGTGTGTGAGTCTGTGTGTATGTGCAAGTGCCTGCATGTATATGTGCCCATGTATGTGTGTGTGTATGTGCCTCTATATGGGTGTGCATGTGTCTATTTCTGTGTGTGTGTGTGCACTTGCATGTATGTGTGAGTGCCTGTAAGTATATGTACCTGTGTGTATGTGTGAGTGCTTGCATGCATATATTGACTGTGGATGCACGTGTGCCTGTGTGTGTGTGTGTGTGTGTGTGCGTGTGTGTGTGTGTATCTGGTTCCAGTTCAAGATTTCTACTCTCTGGTTCTACCCTCTAATTCTGCTGTAGTATATTTATTGGGCCAGGCACTGCTCAAAATGCCTCGAATGTATTATACCACTTAATTACTATAGGCAAGTGCTATTAATGTCCTTATATTGTAGGTAAGGAACTTGAAGCACAGAGCGGTTATGGAAGTGGCCTCGGGTGTCATAATTAGTAAGTGGCAGAATCAGAATTCCAACCTGGGAGATGTAGATGGGTCCACACTCTAAACCACACCTCCAGTGCTTCTCAACCTTTGGCCAGCATCAGAGTCCCCTGGAGGGCTTCTTAGAGCACCTTAGTAGCTCTGAGGGTAAAGAACGAGCATTTCTCACAAATTCTGCTGATGTGATGTTGCTGGTCCAGGCACCCACTGTGACAACTGCTGCACCACATACTGTGTCTCTTGATGTGAATGATCTGGGGAAGACTCTCCTCCCTGACCTGCTCAGGGCTGACGGTGTGCATGAAAGGTGGTCAAACCCTTCAGAATCCCTGAATTTTTTTTCATTAATGTGCTGACTATCTGTTAAGCAAGGACCATGACTTCAGCGTGAGGCAAATCACACTTTCCAGATGTGCCCACTGGCAGCTCCTCAGGTGCTGAGTGGAACAGACAGTGAACTGGCCTCAAGGGAGGCTGCCAATTAGGTGGGAGGAGGAGAGGGCAACAGATTCACCCACTCGGAGATCTTCCTGAGCCTGGTTCCACCCATTCCTGTTCATGTCAAAAGAGTGACATGCTTTTGGCCTGCTGTGCTTGGCTTCATATTTCTCTATCCTCAAACTTTTTAAGGATATCTTTATCCTTATAAATGTAAATGGAGCCACTGCAGGTGTGGGAAAGACCTCTTCATGGACAGCCTGGGCCACCACAAAAGCAAGTGGACATGCACCTGTGCTCCAGCATAAAAAGAAGTACGTCTCTGGCTGTGGTCTGTGTCTGCCAGAGCTGAGAGCCACTGGTCTAAGCATAGTGGAGCTAAAGAGAGATAATTCACCAAACTCTGGTTTAAAATGCCAGGAAAGACTTTATTCAAGACTCTTGCAATGGGGGAAAGAGATGGAACTCAATTCCAAACACAGTAAGGACAGCTGGGGATTTATACCAATGAGCAGAGTGAGGGAGTCAGTGGATGGAAAATTACTAAGAACATGATTAGCTGTCAAGGGTCAGGGATTCTCGCTGGACTGGCTTAGCACAGTCTCTGCTAACAGCAGGCCAAGGACGTGGACACTAAGAGTGAGGGATGAGAAACTTGGTCAGTTATCAAGGGTTGGGGGATTATCAGTAAACTGACTTGGGATGATTATTGGCTAAAACCAGGCTCAGCCAGCCCAGGTGGAGGCCTAGTTGAGAAGAGAGCTCAGAGAAGCCTGACTGAGGTTTGGGTGAAGAGGGCATCTTTGTCAGAAGAAAGAAGATGCAGAGTGGCTAAAAAAACCAAGCAGGTGCAGCATATTTCCTAATAGAGGGGGTCTTCACCAACAATTTTTAATCCTGGAAATTGAAAAACAGAAGACATGCCAATTGACCTAGAGAAGTATTGTAAAAATTTTAGATCAAGATTAATTTTAATTTGCTCTAAAAATCAAAAATGGCATTTGTTCAGAAAAATCTTTTGAAACTGATGGCAGGTAGGGTTAAATCAAGCAATACCAGGTTTTTAAAATTCCATAAAAAGTTGGCAATTGGCAACTAAAAGTGGGATTCAAAACCATGTTGTATAATCAGACACACGCAAGGAGATTATGCCATTTGAGACGCTGTATCACATCAGATTCATTCAGAGGCCATTTTCTGTGCCACTATGGCTGTGTATTTTCATGAATGGTCTGAACAATAAAGTAGAAATGGCCTTATGAAATTTTTAGAGAAAAGCAATTTGGCCATGATGGCTGATGCTTTGGAGAATTGAGCTAGCTTCCACAGGGCCCCAGTGGGAATGCGAGGCAGGGTTCAAATAAAGAGAAATGGCACATAAGGGAGATCAGCATGTAGGGTTGCCCTTAGGAGAGAACAATAAATACAACAATAATGCTTGGCAAACAATGAGTCAATTATGCTCCAAGAGAAAGAAAGATCTGCGGGTCATAGTAGGTCACAAGCATTGCTCAACCCTGTACTTGTTGAAGCTCCCGGGTGATGCTAACAATGGGTTTGATTTGGGAGACAAAAGGTGCTGCCTCATACTGCCTCTGGCCCAGGGGGTCTCATCTGGGCTCTGCCTTTGCTGCAGATTAGGTTTCTGGTGAACAGACCCTGAGGTGCAGTTCAGTTTGCAGATTGTTTATTAAGGAGCAGCCACAGGACTGACCTGTGGGATTGTGGAAGGGCCAGGAAGCTGGACTGGGCAGCAGGAGGAGTAGAACCCTGACGCAAGCTGGTCACACAGGCACTCAGAGCTGCGTGGGCTTGGGCCTAAGCAGCCAGGTCTTCACACCCACACATCAAGGAGTCCTTGGGTCTGGCTCTTAGCAGGCTGGGCCGTCCCTGAAGCAGCTGACTCCCAGCGGTGGGCAACAGTCTCCGCTGAGGGACAGTCGTGTGTCCACCATAGCATTCAAATCCCTCCACTTTCAAAGCCAAACTGAGCTCTAAAGCAAACTCCTAATGGTATTTATGCCCACGGCAGCACACCGTTTGTTTTAGCTTTCCTCTGATTTATTCAGGAATGTGACTTGTGTCTGCTTCCCTAGGTCTCCTCTCTTAGCTGGGGAGAACAGAATTGTGATTTGTTTTCTTATGTGTTTCCCCCTCACTGAACTATACTCTTTGTTGACGGAGGCTGTGCTCCTCCACTGCAGATTCTACCCATTGGTGCAGCCCGGGCACAGCATGGTGCCTGCTCAGTAAACCATGTACCCCCAAATCTATTCCTTCGTAACCTCCTCCCACCCCCGGGACAGGTGCAGCCCCAGGTACGTGTGTGAGTTGATGCGTCGCTGTGACTGATTCGATAGGCAGGTGAGGGATGCGCACAGATGGACCTGCAGGGGCAGGTGACTTAGCTCAGCTGCGGGAGAAGACGCCCGCTGGAATACTGATGACTTCTCCCTGTGACGCCTTACTCTGGAGAACGTTTTATCAGTATCTGTGAAATGCCTGCATAACAGGAAGACTAGATTAATAAGTCACATGAAGTCAAAACAAAGAACATCAGCAGTGCCTGTCTTCAGGTTTGGAGAAGATAAAGCACTTTGAGGCTTCTGGGCAAGCGAGCGATCTTCAGCACGTGGCTTGATGGAGCCGTGTTGGCACAGGAGAGGAAGAGCTGCCCAGGTGGTGTCTGCAGACAGGGTTTCAGGCAGATGAATCTCTTTCCACAGTGAAGTGACTTCTGCCTGGTGCGTCTTCACAGCAATCAAAGGGGTTGCAGTGTGCATTTGGCATTTTTCCCACACAGCGTTGATGTCAGGGGATATTCCAGCTCTTGGTAACATGAGTCATGTGTATAAAGCAGGCAGAGAACACCCAGTCTCCCACATACCCTGCGTGATATCCACCCTGCCCAGGGCCACTTCCTTGCTTTCTGTACTGTTTCATCTCATGAGTGTTCTGAGGCCAGTCTCTCCCGCCCTGGCGTCGGGGTCTTGGCTGCATGGCACACAAAGCCCTGGCCAGTACCCATACACCTGGGTGCTCTGCAGCTCTTGTCCTTTTTCCAGCCTTGGCTGTGCTGGAAATATCCAGAGTGCCTGATATTTGCAGGCATGGCGCGACCCAAGGTACCCCTTATGGCAAAGACCTTTCCTTAGCCGAGGGACGTGCTTAACTTGATTTGTAAGTTGTACACACCCAGAAGATTTCTTCCATCAGCCTGTTTGTTATTCCTACCTTTGCCTTCCCTCTACCACCAAGTGTGCACATTTGCACACACAAACGACTCCCTGACACACACCAAACAGAACTCACAGCATGTAGAGCCACATGTATGCGTGGGCCCTCTGGATTGTGGGTTTCTGCCCCACAGTGCTGAGGCTGAGGAGGCATCTGGGACTTTCCTCACGTTCTGCATCTGGGGGTGAGCAGGGTTTCTCAGGGGACAACACTGTCCTATGTGGCTGCAAGAACCAGTGAATTTATCCTTCCTGCCCACCTTTCTGGTACGCCTACCTGGCCTGCCCATGCCCTGCCTGCAAGGGACTAGATAAGTGCATGTGAGGCACATAGTGATTCAAAAGTTGCCAACTTGTGGCCCATCCAATTATAGAAATGTCTCTGCTGTTTGGTGTCTATTAAACAGAGCTTTCTATTAATGAAGTTTTCTCCTTAGCAACCAAGCAAGGATAATTGATGTTTAAATGATAACCCTGAGGACTGCAAAACTCTAAAGTGCTTTCTGAATTATCAAAGAGAAATTAATATTCCTATAATGTCTCTGCGATTTATTTTTATAGAACAGCACAAAGAGCAGAGAATAAAGATTCTTCCCAAAGAAACAAAGATTATGTTAATTACTAGATTTGAGGTTTATAAATGGAGATGGGCCTTTAGACAGGATCTAATGTAATTTTATAAAAGGTAAAGTGACACCCACAATTTACATGGTAGTTGGAGAATAAAGCCGAGGTTCTCATCCCTTGTTTACAAATGATCCATGAGTGTCATTTAATTCATTCTGCCTAGCAAACTTTTAGAGTAGGCGAATCTGGAATAGGCTGGGTTCTCCTTTCCTTTTATCTTTATGTGTCCTCCTTTCAGTGGCTGCTCCACAGAAATGGAAAAGTCAGCTGGTGCATCCACTATCATCACAGTACCAGTGACACAGAGTGTGGGGAGGCGACAGGCTCAGGAACCAGGAGGCTCAGCACCCCAGCTGTGTGATTTGGGGCAAGTTATTTGGCGTCCCTCGTCTCAGAGAGTTATTATAATAGAAAGACTAAATAACTTAGTATTTATAAAGTGATTAAACAGCACTTGGCATAATGTTCTATAGTAGTGTTTGTTCAATAAATATATCACAGTCCTAAATATTTTCTTTTGAAATAGGAGGTGAACAAGAGAGAACTTCATTTAATGACTCATCTGCAGGGCGAGTCCTGGCTTCAGTGGGAAGAAAGTGTGGTCAGAGTGCTTTTTGGCCACATCCCAACCACACTGCACAAGGGGCTGTCTTCTGGGTCTGGAGGTGAGGACCTCCCCGATCACAGCTTAGTAGGGACATTTGCTGTGCTAGTCCTGGTGCCTTGAGTGCCCTTCTCTTCCATCTTCCTCTTGACTGGCCAAGGCTAGAGACACTATCTGATTTTGGAGGTTCAGTCTCTTGCAGGACACTTTTCTTAAATCTCCAAAGGGGAGGTTTTTCTCCCCAAAAGATAGTTGGGTCCCCCTTCCTATTTCAGGTCTAATATTTTGTGATTTTATTTTGATGATGAACAAGACAAAATGGTCTTTGAGGTTTCCTCTTCTAAGCCACTAAGATAAACAGAAAAAGAATGCTAACAATGTTTATTATGGACTTGGGTTGTTCATCTTCTTCATTGGAGAAGTTTATGGTGCCATAGCTATGAAGGGCTGCCTGGCACCACGGGTCTGTCCCTGCAGCAGTGCAGCATCCTGCCCTCCCTCACTCTCTCTCATTCTTCACTGGCCGTGAATGTACGATGACAACCTGAATTTGTGATTCAACAAGACTGTCTCACGGGTGCTCCAAATGCTGATAAGAGGTGTGATCCTCCTATGTTATCACCCAAAGTTTTCAAGGAGACATATTTCTGCTATTTGTCCTTTAGGAAGTGAAGATAAGGGGGAAAATGAGAATAAAGATAGTCTTTGGAACATATTTTCATTACTCAATACTAGAAAATGACACAATTATCTTAGTCTGGGAAAATGTATATTTAGAATAAAGTAACATGTCCCAAAGTTTCCTACCAATAAAAACTGTCCGGGAGGTTTGTGAAACATATGAATTCCCAATCCTCTTCTTTGGATAGTCTGATTCCATTGTTCTGCATGGAACTCAGAATTCTGAATTTTTATAAGCATCTCAGATGATTCTTAGGAACAGAAAATCTGGAAAAATATCAAAATGTGTCAATCTATCAAGAAAGGAGCAAATGCTTCTAGAAAATTAATAAGCTGTATTTTTAGACAAGGTTTTAGAATATAAAGTACAGAGAGTTCCCATATGCCCCCATACCCACTGCGTCCCATCACCCCAGCCTACCTGATTATCAATGTCCTGCCCCAGAGTGGTACCTTTGTTACAACTGATGAACCCACAATGACATGTCATCACCACCCAAAATTCGTAGTTGACATGAGGGCTCATTCTTGGAGCTGTACATTCTATGGGTTTTGACAAATGTGTAATGACATGTATCCACCATTATAGTACCATAAAGAGTACTTTCACTGCCCCCAAAAATCTTCTATGCTCTGCCTATTTGTGCTTCCCTCCCCCCAATCCCTGGTGACCCCTGATCCTTTTACTGTCTCCATAGAGACAGCGTTTTCCAGAATGTCATATAACTGGACTCACACAATATGTTTCCTTTCCAGACAGGCTTCTGTTACTTACTGGTATGCATTTTAGTTTCCTCCATGTCTTTTCAAGGCTAGACAGCTCATGTCTTTTTAGAGCTGTGTACTATTTCATTGTCTGCACATACCAGACAATGTTGTTGATCCATTCACTTACTAAAGAATATGTGAGCTACTTTCACATTTTGGCAAATACGAATAAAGCTACTATAAATATTTGTGTGCAAGTTTTTGTGTGGACACAAATTTTGAATTCATTTGAGCAAACACCAAGAAGCACTATTGCTGGATTGTGTGCTAAGAGTGTATTTAGCTTTGTGAGAAGCTGCCAGGCTGTCTTCCACAGTGGCTGTGCCATCTTGCATTACCACCAGCAATGAATGAGAGTCCCTGTTGCTCCGCATCCTCACTGGCATTTGGTGTGGTCAGTGTTTTGGATTTTTTTGGCCATTCTAACAGCTATGTAGTAGTATCTCCTTTTTGTTTTAATTTCCATTTCCTTAATGACACATAAAATTAAACACTTCATTTGCCAACTTGCTATATGTGTGTCACAAGGACTTCTCAGTCCTCCCCAAGGTAGGTGAGACAAGTGGCCCAGAGTTGGATATTTCCCTACTCCCAGGTCAGTTAGGCTTTGATAAACCCCCCACAGGTAAAACAGTTTCTGTTGAAGACAGGCTTGTTAAGAACAGAATGCTCTGGGCATGTTTCAAAATGACAACTTTTCCACTGGCCCTGCTGGAAGCGAAGGGGAAGTTTTCTCCTATCTTCACTGTGAAATACTGGTAGAATTCCTGAAGGTAAAACAAAGTATACAGGACTCTGCTCCCCACTGGAGTGTTTAACTCTCAGACTGGTCTGCACTGCCTTCCAGATTTTTCAGTTATAATTCACACTTTCCTGCCCCAGTACTGGTTCCTGGGGTGGTTTTGCTCCTGGGCTTCTGCTCTGGTAAGTGTGATTCTCCATATCCATCTGTCTTTTCACTTTTGGGGTGGTGGTTTGTCCTGTGACTTCAGTTGTCTGTGGGGTCTAAGAAGAGTTGTAGATTTTCAGTTTCTTCAGCTTTTTACTTGTGTGGATGGGAGTGATGGTTTCCAGGATCCTTACCTGCCAGACCCAAACTGTGAGTGTGATTTTTTTAAAAGTGATTATATTGGGGTCATGGCTCAGCACCATTCGTAATAGCTGTAAAGAAAATAAAATACCTAGGAATATACTTGACCAAGGAGGTGAAAGATCTCTACAAGGAGAACTATGAAACACTGAGGAAAGAAATTGCAGAGGACACGAACAAATGGAAAAATACATTATGCTCATGGATCAGTAAAATCGACATTGTTAAAATGTCCATACTACCCAAAGTGATTTACAAATTCAATGTGATCCCCATCAAAATGCCAGTGTGATACTTCACAGACCTAGAAAATTTAATTCTATGCTTTGTTTGGAAATAGGCAAGAGGCCAATAGCCAAAGTAATCTTAAGCAAAAAGAACAAAGCAGAAGGCATCACATTACCAGACTTGAAACTATACTACAAGGCTGTAGTAACCAAAACAGCATGGTATTGGTACAAAAATAGAGACATAGACCAATGGAACAGAATAGAGAACTCAGATATAAAACCATATACCTACAGCCAACTGATCTTTGGCAAAGCAGAAAAAAAACTCAGGCTGAGGAAATTAAGCCCCCTTCAATAAATGATACTGGATAAATCAGATAGCCACATGCAGAAGAATGAAACAGGAGCCCTACCTCTTGCCACTCATAAAAATTGATTCAAAAGACAAATGTAAGATAAATATAAGACATGATTACAAAATTCTATAAGATTCTATATGAATCTAGATTCTCTAACAATTCTAGAGGAAAATACAGGAAAAACTCTTCTAGATATTGGTCTAGGCAAAGAAATTATGACTTAAGACCCCAGTGGAAATTACAGCAACAACAAAAATAAATAAATGGGATTTCATTAAACTAAAAAGCTATGCACAGCTAAGGAAATAATCAACAGAGAAAATAACCTACAGAATGAAAGAAAATATTCATGAACTATACATCTGATAAAGGGCTAATATCCAGAATCTACCAAAAAGTCAAGCAAATCAACAAGAAAAAAAACCATTAAAAAGCAGGCAAAAGACATGAACAGAATCTTTTCAAAAGAAGATAGATGGCCAATAAACATATGAAAAAATGCTCAACATCAGTAATCATCAGGGAAATGCAAATTAAAGCCACAATGAGATATCACCTTACCACAATGAAGAAAGGGTTTTATTAAAAAGTCCAAAAACAACAGATGCTGCTGTGGATGCAGAGACAAAGGAATGTTTATCCATGGTTGGTGGGACTGCAAATTGGTACAACCTCTGTGGAAAACAGTATGGAGATTTCTCAATGAACTAAAAGTAGATCTACCTTTCGATCCAGTAATCCCACTGCTGGGTGTCTACCCAAAGGAAAATAAGGTGTCATTTTATCAAAAAGACAGCTGCACTTGAATGTTTATTGCAGCACAATTCACAATTGCAAAGATGTGGAATCAACCCAAGTGCCCATCAATTCATGAGTGGATTAATAAATGTGGTATATGTATACCATGGAGTACTAATCAGCCGTAAAAAAGGATGAATCAATGCCTTTTGCAGCAATTTGGATGAAACCGCTCATCATTCTCCTAAGCAAAGTATCTAAATAATGGAAAAATAAACACCACATGTACTCACTATTAAATTGGAACTAACCCATGAGTACACATGTGCACAGAAGGAAGTAAAACTCAGTGGAAATCGAGTAGGGGGAAGGGGCAGAATGGGAGGGACAAAAACCTACCTAATAGGTACCATGAACACTATTTGTGTGATGGTCACACCTACAGCCCTGACTCAAGCATTACAAAGGTGATCCATGTAACCAAAATCATTTGTATCCCTTAATATTTTTCAGTTACAAAAAAGGATTAGGATCATGGATTTTGAAGAACACCCCAGAAGTAAAGTGTCCTTCCCATCATATCATACTGTCAACATGATTCGTGACTGCTGGTAGTGAACTTGATCACCTGGCCAAGGTAGCGTTTGTCAAATTTTCTACTTTAAAGTCATTATTTTCCCCTCTTTCCATATTGTTCTCTTTGGAAGAAAAGCACTATACGCAGCCCACAACTAAGAAGTGGGGTATATGCTCCCCCTCTGCTAGGGTGGACTAACTACATAATATGTTTGGAATCTTCTGCATGGGAGACTTGCCTCCTCTCCCACAGTTAATAATATTAAGTAATTTATGTATATAAGTATGGGCTTATATATATTCATGTTACACCTTGAGTTAGAATCCAATACTGCTTAATTTTATTGTTAAAATGGTCCCAGCTTTGGACTTTTTTGAGGCATCCCCATCACCCTTTGTGGTTTTTGTTGTTGTTTTATTTTGTTTTGTTTTGTTTTTGAGCACTTCTTTACTTTCTGGTACTACAAGATTTTCCAGGCTAACCTTGTATATTTTCTGCCCTAATCCTACAGTCAGCCATTTCTCTGAGGATCCCTGAGTCCTTGGATTGGAGAACGGCATTAGAGAGCATGATCTGGTGCCGGGTGTACAGACCACTACTGAAGTGTCATTTTTACACCTCAGCTGACAGGTATGAGGCAGAAGTGTGTATACTAGCCATGCGTAGACACATATCTATAAG